>CAUYRH010117220.1:0-13086 GCA_963574655.1 Perodicticus potto | reverse complement strand
ACATAAAATCGCCATCTTTTTTAAGGCTGCATAATATTCCACAGAGTGCATATACCACAATTTATTGATCCATTCGTGGGTTGATGGGGACTTGGGCTTCTTCCATGACTTAGCAATTATTAATTGTGCTGCAATAAACATTCTGGTACAAATATCTTTGTTATAATGTGATTTTTGGTCTTTTGGATATATACTTAGTAGAGGAATTGTAGGATCAAAGGGCAGGTCTATTTTTAGATACCCAAGTGTTCTCCAAACATCTTTCAAAAAGGAATGTATTAGTTTGCATTCCCACCAGCAGTGTAGAAGTGTTTCCTTTTCTCCACATCCACCCCAACATCTCTGGTTTTGGAATTTTGTGATGTGGACTAATCTTACTGGAATTAAATGATATCTCAAAGTAGTTTTGATTTGCATTTCTCTGATGATTAAGGATCATGAGCATTTTTTCATGTCTGTAGGCTGTGTGCCTGTCTTATTCAGAGAAGTTTCTCTTAAAGTCCCTTGCCTACTCTGAGATAGGATCACTTGTTCTTGTCTTGCTAATATGTTTGAGTTCTCTGTGGATTCTGGTTATTAAACCTTTGTTGGAGGGATAAACTGGAAATATCTTCTCCCATTCTGAGGACTGTCTGCTTGCTTTACTTACTGTGTTCTTGGCTGTGCAGAGCTTTTTAATTTTATTAGGTCCCAGTAATGTATTTTTGGTGTTGCTTCAATTGCCTGGGGGGTCCTCCTCATAAAATATTTGCCCAGGCCAATTTCTTCAAGTATTTTCCCTTCACTTTCTTCCAGTATTTTTATAGTTTCAAGGCTTAAGTTTAAATCTTTAATCCAGTAGGAGTCTAACTTAGTTAATGGTAAAAGGTGTGGGTCCAGTTTCAGTATTCTACAGGTCACCAGCCAGTTCACCCAGCACCATTTGTTAAATAGGGAATCTTTTACCCATTGAAGGTTTTTAATTGGCTTGTCAAAGCTCAAATAACAGTAAGTAGCTGGGTTCACCTCTTGGTCTCTATTCTGTTCCATACATCTACCTCTCTATTTTTGTGCCAGTACCATGCTGTTTTGATCACTATCGATTTATAATATAGTCTGAGGTCTGGTATTGTGATTCTTCCTGCTTTGTTTTTATTTCTGAGTAATGTCTTGGCTATTTGAAGTTTTTTATGATTCCATATAAAACGAAATATTATTTTTTCAAGATCTTTAAAGTATGACAGTGGAGCTTTAATAGGAATTACATTAAAATTGTATATTGCTTTGGGTAGTATGGACATTTTAACATTGTTAATTCTTCCCAGACATGAGCATGGTATGTTTGTCCATTTGTTAACATCTTCAGCTGTTTCTTTTCTTAGAGTTTCATAGTTCACTTTATAGAGATCTTTCATGTCCTTCGTTAGGTAAACTCTCAAATATTTCATCTTCTTTGGCACTACTGTCAATGAAATAGAGTTCTTGACTGTTTTTTCAGCTTGACTATTGTTGATATATATAAAAGTTACAGATTTATGAGTGTTGATTTTGTAACCTGAGATGCTGCTGTATTCCTTAATCACTTCTAAGAGTTTTAGAGAAGAATCCCTGGTGTTTTCGAGATACACAATCATATCATCTGCAAAGAGTGAAAGTTTGATCTCTTCTGACCCTATGTGGATACCCTTGATTGCCTTTTCTTCCCTAATTGCGATGACTAAGACTTCCATTACAATGTTAAAAAGCAATGGAGACAATGGGCAACCTTGCCTGGTTCCCGATCTGATTGGAAATGATTTCATTTTAATTTCATTCAATACGTATTGGCTGTGGGTTTGCTGTACATGGCCTCTATCAGTTTATGAAATGTCCCTTCTGTACCCATTTTATTAAGTGTTCTGATCATGAAAGGATGCTGGATATTATCAAAAGCTTTTCTGCATCAAATGAAAGAGTCATATGGTATTTGTTTTTTAATTTGTTTATGTGCTGAATTATATTTATAGATTTACGTATATTGAACCAGCCTTGAGACCCTGGGATAAAACCCACTTGGTCATGGTGTATAATTTGTTTGATGTGTTGCTGGATTCTGTTTGTTAGTATCTTGTTGAATATTTTTGCATCAATATTCATTAGTGATATTGGTCTATAATTTTCTTTTCTTGTTGGGTCTTTTCCTGGTTTGGGAATCAAGGTGATTTTTGCTTCAGAGAATGTGTAGAGTAGTATTCCTTTTCCCCCTATATTTTGGAAAAGGTTGAGTAATATAGGTACTAGTTCCTCTTTCAAGGTTTGGTAGAAATCTGACGTGAAGCCATTTGGTCCTGGGCTTTTCTTTTTAGGGATATTTTGTATAATTGATGCTATTTCAGAACTTGATATAGGCCTGTTCAACATTTATACTTCACCCTGGCTAAGTCTAAGAAGGTGGCATACTTCTGAGTATTGGTCTATTTCCTTCAGATTTTCATATTTCTGACAATTGAGTTTCTGGTAATATTCATTAAGGATTTTTTGAAGTTCTGAGGAGTCTGTTATTTCATATTTAACATTTCTGATTGCTGAAATTAGAGATTTTACTCTTTTTTTCCTGGTTAGGTTAGCCAAAGGTTTATCTATTTTACTGACCTTTTCAAAAAATCAGCTTTTTGATTTATTGATCTGTTGTATAATCCTTTTGTTTTCAATTTCATTTAATTCTGCTCTAATTTTGGTTATTTCTTTTGTTCTGCTGGGTTTGGCATTGGAATTTTCACACTCTGCCACCATCTGGCAGGGAGTACTGAGGCCTGACAACCTCAGGTGCTTAATGGAGGCTGGGGTGGTTCACTCAGTTACAGTCCCACCCTTGATTGATGTTGTTGACAGAACAGATCAATTTCACAGAATTTGTTTTTGTCCCAGCTATATTCCCCTGCAGATCAGATGCTGTTTGAGTTCACAGAAACTGGGACTCAGCCCCAGTCTGTGCCATTGCCCAGAGCTGGCATGTCTGTGTTAGATGCAGTCTGTGTTGGGGTGGGTGCGGTTAGAGCTCACACTTCAGCTTTTGGTTTCTGTCTCTTCCTGCCTGCCTTTGTCTCAGCTATGATCCCCAGAGGGTCAGGTGTGTCTTAGGCTCACTAAAGCAGTCCTGTGTCTCAGCCCTGCTGTGGGAGTATGCCATCTCTGTGCATGTGTATTCTAGTCCCCAGCCCCACCCAGGGCAGTACCACCTCAGGGATACCCTTACTCTCGGAGCCTGTGTTTTTGTGCCACATCTATTCTGCCAGTGGCCACCAGAGAAGATGCCTGGCTTCCTCTGGTTGCCTAGAGCATCAGGGAGTGTCTCTTCAAAATATCCCCAGGGGTGTGAGCCCTATTGTTTCTGTCTCCACCGCTGCTTCTTTGTGCTGAGGGAAGCACCTCTCCTTCTCCTGTAGGGTTCCCTCAGGCTCAGTTCACCATCTTCTTACTCCTATGCCACACAATCAGCACAGACCAGCAACAGCCCATGCCCTGTCCACACCTCTCTAGAAAATGCCCAAGAATTTGGACTCCTTGGGGGACAGGCTTCCAGACTTCAGAGTGAGAATAGAGGGGAGTGCTGGGAGTTCAGAATTGCAGGTAGAGAATATATATAGTTTTATACATTTTTATGCCTGGCAGGAGAATGCCATGGCACCCTAGTAGGGGAAGGAAGTCCGGTTTTTAGAGGGTCTCTCCTGTGGGATAAAATGAGAAGATATTTGAACTCTGCTTGCTTGTTTGTAGAAGGTATACTGCGATCCATTCTCATGGGGGAGGGGACTCCTTTCTACTTGGTGATTGATTTTGTACCTATTGTTTGTATCCTTGGGATCACAGCTTGCCTCAGCAGGGTTGATATGCATTCTTCAACCTTCCCTCTTGGCTCAGCTCCAAACCATTGGTTTACTTGCTAAAGTCCTGTCCTTTAAATCTCCTGGATGGAAGCCTCTGTAGAAAGCTGGCTCCAGTCAGCCATCTTGCCTCCACCCAACATTTTTTTTAAAAGGTTGTATAGGTACCCATATATAAATAAGTACATTTAATGTTAAATAAAGATAAAGCCTTCCTTGAAAGCAATTAGTTGATTTACAGTGCCATTGCTAGCAGTTTTATGTATATGAGAGTGTATGAATGTACATCTTGATCTCATTGTCATCTTCTCTTCTTTGAAAATTTGAGGTTGTACTGAAATTTAATACTCCAGGACATGCTTATAACACAGTATGCTCTAATACATAAGACTGGTTTATCCCGATATTCATCTGTGGGGTTTCTGTGACTGAAATATCCACTTTAAGAGAGAATTAATCTATACGTGTGGAATGTGGATGTTAGTTTGTTAATATGGGAAAGAGTATCTGAATCCAGCTTCTTTTTTTCAAAACTTCCTTGGAAACAGATGTGCTCTCTCAGAATCAGAGTGATGTGGAACAATGTCTCTTGGGTGAACTGAGTCAGGCTCATCTCCCTGGTATGGCACTGGGTCATTCATGCTGGTCTTTGACACAGAGGGGCCCATGTCTTAGATGGCAACTCTTTGCATAGGACTGCATGACTGCATCCCTTTTCATTGCAATATTAAAACTCAAACACTTATCTGTCAGTGCTGTGTGTCTTGAGGATACATTGATTGCTTTCCTTTAATATTTTCTTTTCTTTTTTTTTTTGTACGGAAGGTCTTTATTAGCGGGGGAAGCTGCAGAGCAGCATTAAGGAGGAGGGGGAGAGAGAGAGAGAAACGGGGGAAGAGAGAAGAAAGAGAGAAGGGAGAGAAGGGAGGGGGAGAGAGAGAGAGACATGAGACACGTGGGGGAAGGAAGAGAAAAGAGAGCTCCTTTAATATTTTCTAACCTTAAAATCACCACATGGTGATTTCTTTCACATCTTTCAATTTCTTGAGATCATTTGTTTGCTCAAATTCTTGCTTCCTAAATTGTTAAAAGATAGCCCATGTGTTTCAAGTGATCTAGAATAGATGTTTTTAAAAATAACTCATCAACTATATCTATGAATCCTAAGAAACATTTAAGTTACGTATATGATTTTAACATTTAAGAAGCTGTGCCAAAAATATAAAATAGCCATTTAAAGTAGTCATTCAGATAACCCAATTTTAAAGTAGTTTTATCAGGATAGGGTGGCACATGCCTGTAGTCCCAGCTACTCAGGAAGCTGAGACAGGAGGATTGCTTGAGCCCTGAAGTTCAAGACCAGCCCACACAACATATTGAGACCCCTCTCCTACCATCTAAAATAAATAACATAGTATGGTATAAAAACTTTATTTGGTATGATTAATCATGATTGCTTACTCATCATAGTGGTTGAATTCTCCATGTTGATTTAGTTTTAATTTTTTTCAAGTTCCACACCTGGTTTTCTGAAGAATGCAATTAATACAATCATATGTCTTGGTGATTTCTAAAAATATCAGGAACTTTTACTAATCCAGTGGTTCTGTTTTCAAAGATTATTTGCTGGCTGATCAATTGGATGCTGGAATTCTCACCAATAAGTAAGAATGATACCCTCTTAATTTGTGACTCAGAAAGTGTGTGAGTTCTGACTGTCTTGGTGGAGACAAATGACGCAGTTCTAGAAACTGCAAGACTTTTAAGTTAATTTCAATATGCCCTGGACCCCTTGCTCAACTTTCTTAAGTTCTGAACTTTATTTGATAAGAATCTTATATGTTAATCTGCCCTATGAACTGTTTATTATTTATGAAATATTTTCCATACTGCTTATTTAATGGAAGTGGAAAGAGGGAATTTTTTTTTGTGGGGGGAAGGGGAAAGGTATTAAATTATTTTTTTAGAAGTTCAAGCATAATTTTGAGAATTTTTAAAGTTATATTTACACTTGGTCAGTCATAAATCTGGGTTACAAGGGTAAAATAAAAACACATAACAATTAGTAATTTCAATTAGCAGGTTAACTTCATCACATTGTTTCATTTAAACTTCAGACACCTGCGAGGCAAAAGTAAACACTATTGTCCTTCTCTGTAGTTCTAACAGATTGCTCTCCTCATTTTACATTATCTGATATGCTGTGTATTTAGAGTTTTAAGGTAAAGTGACTGTGACTGGGCATGGTGGGTCATGCCTATAATCTTAAAACTCTGAGAGGCCAAGGTAGCAGGGTCCCTTGAGGTCAGGAGTTGAAGACCAGCCAGAGCAAAAGCAAGACCCCCATCTCTACTAAAAATAGAAAAATTAGTGATACCCCATGCCTCCTAAAAATAGAAAAATTAGTCAGCTGTCATGACAAGCACCTATAATCCCAGCTACTTGGGAGACTGAGGCAGGAAGATCACTTGAACCCAGGAGTTTGAGGTTACTGTAAGCTAGGCTGATGCCATGGCACTTTAGCTTGAGGAAACAAAGTGAGACTCAGTCTCAAAAAAAATAAAAAAGATAAATTAACTATAATGATAATTAGTCCCAATGCAACTATGTGAGATGAAAAGTTTGGAGACCAGTGGCAGGAACTAGTAAGTGCTTTCTTAATATGATTGCAATAGGGTTTGAGATTGACTGGGATTGATGCTCTTCAGTGTGCTGGACATGTAAGGAATTATTATTAATAAATACAGGTGGCCATAAAGTTCGTGTACAATTGCATGCAAACTTTATGGCCATCCTGTATATTTCTTAGTTCTGGCTGATTGATTGGATGCTGGAACATATTCAAGAACAGAAAGTTAAGAAAATAAGATTAACTCTCAGAGTGTTATAAAATTAACACATATTAGGTGGGAGAGTTAATTAGGCACTTGAATATCTTGAGGCTCATAGTACACATGTACATCCTAAAACTAATAAGTTTAGTAAGCAAGTTCCTAGGTCAGAAGATCAATCTATAAAAATTAATTATATTTCTAAATACTAGCAATAAATTATTACAAATTTTCTGAATGAACAGAGATTTAAACAGAATGCTATACTCAGTTCTAGAGTTTTTCCAATGTTAAGACGTAAGCAGTAGGAGGACTGGGAGCTTTATGGAACTGAGATCTGTCTTTGTCTTTGAGCTGACTTTCAGGGTGGTATGTTCTTGAGCAGTTGGTTCTTGATTCATGGTCATCTAAGTCAAGTGGTGGAATAGAAAAGGTGAGATACATACACACACCCTAAACAAACTAGTAGGACTGTTTTATTGATATTTGATCTTGGCTCAGACTATATTTTTTGATGAAATTACTTGGAGGGATAGTATTTTAATCATGGGCTATTGATTTTTGTTTGTGCTTTTCCATATAACACACACACACACATATGTATACACACACACACACATATGTACCTATATTACAATTAGCAAATTTATGTGTCAATGTTAACATAAGCTTAAGGAGATTTAAAAAGTGCTTCCCTGGTCACCTAGGTTTGATGCTCTTGATCTTGTGTTAGAGAACTAGAAACCCTCTGGCCTGCTGTGTCAGATTTTCTGCCAAAACCCAGCCCACATCAGGCACACATTTTCACACTTCCTATAGCATCTCTGAGAAAAGGTTATTCCCTAGTTGGAGGGCATGGAGAAAGCCATGGATCTCATTGAGGCCTGCCCTGGGTTTGAATGTAGAAAGAAATAAGACAGTGGCTCTTTTTGTAGCTCTTTAATTACTGATGTGTGAGCTGAATGTTCAAGAACATTCTTGGGGAAAATATTGTAGGTCACGCTATCTGTGGTGTATTTTCTATTAAATTAATAACAAATATGTTTATATAGAGACGTTTCAAAGAACTCTTGCATGTGTTTATCTATCAACCCTTAATCTGCGTAATTTTATCTTCACATTGATTTTGTAAGGCATATGGAGATCTGTATTTTGAAATAGTGAATGAAGCCTGGACTAAGAATCAGATCAAGATTTTAGTGACTATATTTGTGGTCTCAATTTCCTATTTAAAATAAGATGCTTCTAAATGCTCATTATTTTCATTCTATATGCAGATAATCTATGAAACTCAGAGAGGTTATTTCTTCAAAGTCACGTTTTCCACGTATAGTATTTAGGGCTGGTTCTAACCTCGCAATAGCATGCACCTCTAGAATTTAAAGATAACACACTTGGAATGTTGGACACCAGTACAGTTTAGAAATGAATCCTAGTAATAATTAGAACACAGTGGATGAGACTGGTCCTTCTATGAGATCATTTACACATCAAGTTCTCCCCAAGGAGATAGGTAACTTGAGGAGTACAGACTAGGATAGTAATCTCAGTTATTATTGCCTACTGATGATTGATGAATAGCTGAATTATTTATAGGAATCTGTCACAGTTTTATATATAGTCCAGGGAAGACGGAGCTGTGACCACCCGGGCCCTTGTGAGAAATCCTGTCCTAGGATAGTTGATTGTGAAATGCTGGAATTGCTGAATAAATAACTCATGAGGAATATTTAACTCTCTGGCTCTGTTCCTTTGTTTACTGTATAACCTTCTGATACCGTCTTGATTTCAATGCAAGCTCGTGTTATTCACTCAGCAAACATTTTTTAAGTCTTCCAAGTTCTATACAGTGTTGAAAAAAAATGTGGTCCTTGTCCTTATCTATAGGGCTTTGTGTTCTACTTGGGATGGGAGAGGGAAAAAGAAACTAAACATGCAAAAATAATTATTTTAAAGTAAGTTATCTGTTATAACAGAGGTATGAACAAAATGTAAGGAGAGTAGCTAACTATGCTGGGCCAAGATTTAAGTGGGAGAGTAGAAAGAATCAGAAAACTTTCACTCTGGGGTGTGGCATTTACTTTGACTCTTGAAGTATAGGAGAGAAGGGGAGAAGAACTTTCTATGCAAGATGAGCCATTTGTTAAGGCATGGAGTTGTGAGGGAGCATAGCTTATAAATGGAAGAAGGCCAGGTTTTGTGTGATTGGAGCTTGGATTTTGGAGGGTTATCAGCAGGTCTGGGAGAAAGAAAAGAGAAAAAACTAGAGTAAAGTTGGCATCAGACACTGAATGACTTTGATCATCATGCATTTTATTTTGCATAACATGATGGGCCAGCAGAGGGAGAAGGATCTGCTATGTCCAACCAGTAGAAGTATTCTGGTTCTCTTGGAAGGTAACTCATGACTAAAGAGTAGAGTATTTAGGTTTTATATATAGTCTTTCCTTCTTATTTTTTTTTATTAAATCATAGCTGTGTACATTAATGCAATTATGGGGTACAAATGTGCTGGTTTTATATACAATTTGAAATACTTACATGAAATTGGCTAACATAGCCTTCACTGCATTTTCTTACTTATTGTGTTAAGACATTTATATTCTACACTTAGTAGATTTAACATGTACCCTTGTGGAATGCACCATAGATGTGCTTCTAAAAATTACTCTCCCTCCACCCATCCTCTCCCCTCCCCTTCCCCTCCTCTTTCCCCTTCATCTTGGGCTGTATAGTTGGGTTATAGCATTCATGTGGAAGTGTGGGTATTTATAAATTAGTTTCATAGTAGGGCTGAGTACATTGGATACTTTTTCTTCCATTCTTGAGATACTTTGCTAAGAAGAATATGTTCCAGCTCCATCCATGTAAACATAAAAGAAGAAAAGTCTCCATGTTTTTTTTAAGGCTGCATGATATTACATGGTGTACATATACAACAATATATAAATCCATTCATGGGTTGATGGGCACTTGGGCTTCTTCCATGGCTTAGCAATTATGAATTAGGCTGCAATAAACATTCTGGTGCAAATATCTTTGTTATAAATGGATTTTTGGTCTTCTGTATATATACCTAGTAGAGGAATTGAAGGATTGAATGTCAGGTCTATTTTTAAATCCCTAAGTGATCTCCAAACATCATTCCAAAGGAACGTATTAGTTTGCATTCCCATCAGCAGTGTAGAAGTGTTCCTTTTTCTCCACATCCATCCCAACATCTCTGGTTTTGGGATTTTATGATGTGGGCTAATTTTACTGGAGTTAGATGTTATCTCAAAGTAGTTTTGATTTGCATTTCTCTGATGATTAAGGATCATGGGCATTTTTTCATATTTCTGTAGGCCATGCTCCTATCTTCTTCAGAAGTTTCCCTTAAGTCCTTGCCCACCCTGAGAAGGGATCCCTTGTTCTTTTCTTGCTAATACATTTGAGTTCTCTGTGGATTCTGGTTATCAAACGTTTGTCAGAGACATAACCTGCAAATATTTTCTCCCATTCTGAGGGTTGCCTGCTTGCTATACTTACTGTGTTCTTGTCTATGCAGAAACTTTTTAGTTTGATCAGGTCCCAGTTATGTATTTTTGGTGTTGCTTCAATTGCCCGGGGGGTGGAGGGCTCCTCATAAAATATTTGCCTAGGCTGATTCCTTCAAGAGTTTTCCCTGCACTTTCTTCTAGTATTTTTATAGTTTCATGTCTTAACTTTAAATCATAAATCCAGTGAGAGTCTATCTTAGTTAATGGTGAGAGGTGTGGGTCCAGTTTCAGTATTCTACAGGTTACCAGCCAGTTCACCCAGCACCATTTTGTTAAATAGGGAGTCTTTTCCCCACTGAAAGTTTTTGATTGGCTTATCAAAGATCAAATGACAGTAAGTAGCTGGGTTCATCTCTTGGTTCTCTATTCTGTTCCATATATCTACCTCTCTGTTTTTGTGCCAGTACCATGCTGTTTTGATCACTATCAATTTATAGTATAGTCTGAGGTTTGGTAGTGTGATTCCTCATAATTTGTTTTTATTTCTGTTTTATTTCTGAGTAATGTCTTGGCTACTTGCGTTTTTTTCTGATTCCATATAAAAAGAAGTATTATTTTTTGAGATCTTTAAAGTATGACAGTGGTGCTTTAATAGGGATTGCATTAAAATTTTATATTGCTGTGGGAGGGGCAAGATGGCCAATTGGAAACAGCTTCTGACAGAGGCTCCTGTTCAAAAGGAAAGATTATCTCCAGAAACTGCCCAGTTGAGCCAAAGACTGGGAGCCCAGCCAAGAGAGAGAAGTGATAACTGCAGGACACCTCTGCTGAGGCAAGCTGTGATTCCAAGAAACCAAGCTTCAGGCAGAAAAACTGAACTAAAGTTTTCCACCATTCTGAACTTCCAGTACACCCTTTCCCATTACCTGATGCACCAGAAGCCTGACCCCTGCTGAAACTGAGGGAGTAGGGTTTGAGCAGTGCCCACCCTCCCTGTCTGCTGGACCAGGCACCTGCCAGGTAAGAGACTCAGAGCCCCGCTGAGCCCCTGAAAACCCCCAGGCCATGGACTCCACCCAGAACTGCGGAGCTCCACTCTGTGCCCTGCCAAGCCCACCACCCGCGTGACCAGGGACCCCATTGGGACCCCTGCGCAGCTACGATCTGTGCCCCATCAGGCCTTGACCTGCTGCCCGCAGTGGCCAGGAACTCTGCTGGGACCCCACGGCCCCGATTGTCACCCGACCGGGCCTTGGCCCGCTGTTAGACATGGCCAGGAACTCTGCCGGGACTCTCGCGCAGCTCCTATCTATACCCCACCAGGCCTCGGTCTGCCACCTGAAGTGGCCAGGGACACTTCCAGGCCTTGGCCCACTATGCCCACTATCCACTGCAGCCAGGGACTCTGCCGGGACTCTCGCGTGGCTCCGAACTGCACCCGGCCTATAAATGTAATTCAGCACATAAACAAATTAAAAAATAAAGACCATATGATTCTCTCAATTGATGCAGAAAAAAGCTTTTGACAATATCCAGCATCCCTTCATGATCAGAACACTTAAAAAAATTGGTATAGAAGGGACATTTCTTAAACTGATAGAGGCCATCTACAGCAAACCCACAGCCAATATCATATTGAATGGAGTTTTGCTGAAACCATTTCCACTTAGATCAGGAAACAGGCAAGGTTTCCCATTGTCTCCTCTGTTCTTCAACATCATAATGGAAGTTTTAGCCATTGCAATTAGGGAAGAAAAGGTGATCAAGGGTATCCACATAGGGTCAGAAGAGATCAAACTTTCACTCTTTGCAGATGATATGATTGTATATGTGGAAAACACCAGGAATTCTACCACAAAACTTTTAGAAGTGATCAAGGAATACAGCAGCATCTCAGGCTACAAAATCAACACCCATAAATCTGTAGCCTTTATATATACCAACAATAGCAAAGCCGAAAAAACAGTCAAGGACTCTATTCCTTTCATAGTAGTACCAAAGAAGAGGAAATATTTGGGAGTTTACCTAACAGAGGATGTGAAAGATCTCTATAAAAAGAGCTATGAAACTTTAAGAAAAGAAATAGCTGAAAATGTTAACAAATGGAAAAATATACCATGTTCATGGCTGGGAAAAATCAAAATTGTTAAAATGTCTAGATCCCTCCTGGAGCAACCTGAGAGATCCCTGCTGGAGCAACCTGTGACCCAAAGGATACAAATAAAAGGTACAGAGCACATCACCAAGTGGACGGGAGTCCCCTCCCCCATGAGAGCAGCTGGCAGAATACGCCATACCTCCATACAAACAAGTGAGCAGAGTTCAGATGTCCTCCCACTCTACCCCACGGCAGAGATCCTCTAAAACCTGGACCTCCTTCCCCTAGTAGGGTGCCGCGGCACTCTCCTGTCAGGCATAAAACTGTATAAAAACTGCATATATTCTCTACCTGCAAGTTGGAACTCCTGGCACTCCCCTCCACTCTCACCCTGAGGTCTGGAGGTCTGCCCCCACTGAGTCCAGATTCTTGGACACTTTCTCGAGGGGTGTGGACAGGGTGCAGGCTGTCATTGGTTTGTGCTGTATTCCCAGCTCGGGAGTGGTGAGAGGAAAGTGAGCCGAGAGGTGGCCAAAGTGGAGAAGCGGTCCCCTGAGGCACCAAGTGGCAGTGCTGAGAAAGCTTTGCTAAGTTTCGCTGCACCTGGCCCTCAGGTGATGATAGCTGAGACAAAGGGCTGAATCTCACAGACTGAGTCAGGACTATTAGCAGCCCAGCATCTCTTCCACAGGGTGGAAATTCTGCGAACTTGTTCTGTTCTATCAGCTTTTTCATCTACTTTACATCAATCAGGGACAGGGCTGGAACTGAGTGAATCGCCCCAGCCCCTATCAAGTACCCAGGTTGTCAGGCCTCACCTCCCCCTTGCCAGCACC
>CAUYRH010117219.1:0-35326 GCA_963574655.1 Perodicticus potto | reverse complement strand
GTGGCAGGCACCTGTAGTCTCAGCTACTTGGGAGGTGGAAGCAGGAGAATCACTTAAGCCCAAGAGTTGGAGGTTGCTGTGAGCTGTGATGCCAAGGCACTCTACCAAGGGCGACATCTGTCTCAAAAAAAGAAAATTTTGGCTCGGCGCCTGTGGCTCAGCGGGCTAAGGCGCCAGCCACGTACACCTGAGCTGGCGGGTTCGAATCCAGCCTGGGCCCGCCAAACAACAATGACGGCTGCAACCAAAACATGGCCGGGCGTTGTGGCGGGCGCCTGCAGTCCCAGCTACTTGGGAGGCAGAGGCAAGAGACTCACTTGAGCCCAGGAGTTGGAGGTTGCTGTGAGCTGTGATGCCACGGCACTCTATCCAGGGTGACAGCTTGAGGCTCTGTCTCAAAAAAAAAAAAAAAAAAAAAGAAAAGAAAATTTTGACAAGCTTGCAAGAAGGGGAAAAGATATTCCAAACTGAGAGAACCCAGAGGAAAGGCCTATGGGGTACAAATGTGGGATCAGTCTGAAGAAGTGTGAGCAGCAGAGTACGATAGGAGTAGAGATTGTGTGGAATGATATGAGACAGAAGCAAGAATGGAAATGTTCTGTATTATGGCTCCATTGGATATAAGCCCATCATGGATAAGCCCAGGCCAAAGGAGTGAATTTTGGCTCCTGTAACACTTTGAATCCTTTTTACAATAGCAGCTCGACCTAGGGGCCAACTGTATCCAGGGAATACTCAATTCCGGCACTCCATCACTCGTCTTTGGTTTTCTGCAAGACAGCTTCTTTTTCCTCTTCCCTTTTTTTTTTTTTTTTTTTTTTTGAGACAGATTCTCACTTTGTTGCCCTTGGTAGTGTGCTGTGGTGTCATACCTCACAGCAACCTCAAACTCTTGGGCTCAAGCCATTCTCTTGCCTCAGCCTCCCAAATAGCTGGGACTACAGGCACCTGCCACAGCACCCAGCTATTTTTAGAGATGGGGTCTCACTCTGGCTCAGGCTGGTCTTGAACCTGTGAGCTCAGGCTTTCTACATGCCTCGGCCTTCCAGAGTGCTGGGATTACAGGCGTGAGCCACCACACCTGGCCTTTCTTCCTCTTCTTTTTATTGTAATAACATATGCATAATATAAAATCTACCATTTTAACCAACTTTGAGTGTACAGTTCATTGACATTAAATTCATTCACATTGCTGTGCAAACGCTGCCACTATCTACCTTCAGAACTTTTTGATCTTCACAAACTCCAACTCTGTACCTGTGAAATACTAATTCCCTCTTCTCCCCTTTTCAGTTTTGCAGACTATTTTCTTCTCCAAGTTGGAACTGTGCCCAACAGCAATCTCTAGTTTGCACCTCCTAGTTTCCTTCTCAGAGAGAGGAGTAATTCTCTTGTCTTTGTTCCAAATCCCCTAAATCCTGCAGAAGGACTCTGATTAACTAGACTTACATCTAGTTTTGGGAGATGGGATGCTACGATTGATAATCTCTACCTGAGCCAAACGGACCAGAGGAGGAACAGTTCTCCAAAAGGAACAAGCTATGCTTTCACGAAAGGAAAGGGAGGGACCAAACATGAGCAGATGAAATGTGAAATGTTCACCAGATAGTTTGGGAGCCTTGGATGCCAGACTTTATTCTGTTAGGTAGCAGGGCACACAGTAAGAATGTTTTGATCAAGGAGAGCCTTACAATGAAGCTGGACTGCCAACCCTGCTCTTACTTGAGGCTTGACTTTTGAGTTTTCTCTTTTCTTTCCAGATTGCTCTGAAAGTTAATTTCCATAAGATGTCATCTGAATACTGACTGGCCCCAGCTCCTTACTCTGATCTCAGGAGTAGCCCCCATCTGTTGTGATCCCCACCTTTTCCCTCTGGATCAGGGATGATAAATGCCTGTGGGCCTAGTCAGCCTGATCTAGGCCACCTCCTGTCTCCTGGGCCTCCTGGTCCTCCATCTCCCCACCTGCCTCTGAGAATGGTCTCCTAGAAGTCTTCCTGCCTCTGACTTATCCTTCAACCCCATATCCCAGTCCTAGTTGTTTTACCACCAAAGTGTTTAGAGAGCCTCCCCCTGCTTCCCTGGGCACTGCCCTGTTCAGGCCTCATCATGTCTCCTGCCCAGACTTTGGCCCCAGCCCTTCAATCGATTTCTTGTGTAGCCATTGGCTTGTGTCTACCCCAAATCAACAACTTTCCACAGTTCTCACTGCAGAAAGCATCATCTCCTCCCATGCCTCCTGGACTGAAGCCATTTGGCCTTCTTGATATTATCTAAACATGCCCAGAATTGTCTAACCTTGCTTCTTTGCAAATGTCAGCCCTCCTGCCTGTTAGGCCCTTCCTCTCCCTCTCCACTTGGCATAATCCTGGGCAAACTTTCAGGCTTGTTTCCATGGTTACCACCCCCTTTTCTATAGTCAGACCCTCCTTCTTCCCTCCTTTATATCCCCAGGGCAAAATGTAGATAATTCTAGTGTCACATCTATTACTAGGGTGGCTCTATAATTCGCTTTCCAAATCAGGACTTTTTTTTTTAGAATGAAAGGAAATGCTATTAACTGCTCTGGTTCAACAGGTGTCAATTGTTCTGTTCCAGGCAAATTGGAAGGTATGGTCATTCGCCTACACCCAACAGTGCTGTAAAACCTGCCATTTGGTGCTTTCATTTATCTCCTTGATAGCGCTCAACAGCCCTGTGAGATTGGTATTGTGATCCCCATTTTTAAGATGACAAAATGGAGGCTCAGAGAGAGGAGACTTGTGGTCACAAACTAGAAGGTGGCAAAGCCATATTGGAAGCTAGACTGTCCGATTCTAATTCCTGGACTCTTCTGACACCACACCTGGCCCCTCCAATACCAAAGAGTCTTATTGTCTAGGTCTGTGACACGTGACCCCCTGAGGCAGACAGGGAAGGTAGAATTGGAGTCTCATTCATCTTGTGCACCGTGTCTGCCCAGGGCCTGGCATGGTTGTTATACAGATGACTAGTTGAGGATAGAAACTGTGTTTTATTTTAAAATCTGTGCTTCCCTAGCACAGAACTTTCTATTCATCCACACATTCATTCAATTAACGTTTATTAAGCACCTAAGATTTGCCCAGTTCTGTGTTGGTTTTGCCATGAGCAAAAACAGACAAGGTTCCCAGTCACATGGAATTTGCAATACAGTGGGAAAAACCCGTACAAAAACAATCACACAAATAAACATACAGTTACAAATGCTAACAAGGAAAAATACTGGGTGTGAGGTGTAAGAAATCTTTGGGAGATAAATTTAAACTGTTTTGTCATAGATTTGATGGGGAGGCTGTGAGACGGAGATGGATCACGTGTTTCTGCTTGAAACAGAGAAGAGCAATTTGGGGAGAGATAACGAGGTCGGTTGGGATGTGTGGGGCTTGAGGCGTCAGTGGGATTTCCCTTTTAATCTTAGCCATCTCGGGTCAGGTTGTTTTGCCCAAAGCCGAGCAATTATGGCAAGCAGTGGAACCTGCTTCAGCCAGTCGAAATAAGGCTGGCCTCCAGGTAGGTAAGGCAGAGTGAGAGGCAGGTGGGGGACGGCGGGAGAGGAGCAGAGAAGTGAAGGGGGCAGGGAGGTACTCAGGGAGACCTCCCAAGCTGCGGTCAGGACTGCGGCGAGCCGCCGGGACAGATCGCGCGGTCAGCGCTGCCGAGAGGGCACGACCCGCGCTTGTCCCGCCCCGGGCAGGGCCAGTGCGACCCTGGGGCGCCCGAACGAGGGGAGGGGGCCGCTCGGTGCCTGGAAACCCGAGCAGCCCCGGCCAATCGGGCTGCGCCTGGTGGCGATACCATGTGACCGGCCTCCCCTCCCCTCCCGGGTCTTCCAGGGAAGACGGGCATCCCCGCCGCCCTGCCACCCCCGCCATCCCACCCCCGCCCCTCGCGTACCGCAGCGGTGCGGGAGGCCGCTGAGCAAGGGCCGGGATTCCGCCGCAGTCCTCTGCGGCGCAGGGAGGGGAGCACGGCGAGCCAGTCGCAGCCGCAGCTCGCGTAGTGTTTCCGTCAAGGTCAAGCGTACCCACTCGTGGGCAAGGCTGCCTCCGCAACCTTTCCCCATTGCTACTCGTTCGGCCGCAGCATCCCTCGCTCTCGCCTGACTTCCTGCAGGGGATGGGTGGTTGGGTGAGGGGTTTCCATCTATCCTACCCCGCGAGCTTCCCAGCCACCTTGTTCATGGTGTGGCGTCCGGCATTAAACCTCAGGCTGGCTCCCAAAGCCCTATAGAGATCATTTACGCCTTTGCTAACCAAGCCCCACCCCCGCCTTGCAGCGGAGACCCCCATTCCTCCGGATCCTTGGCCCCTCCGGAAACAGCCATTGCTTTGCATACCTAACGGGCTGCTCTTGCTGTACCTCAGCCTACGGGCCCCTTTGTGAGCCTAGCAAATTCCTGGACCTTACTTAAATATAATAATGCAGCAGAGTGTAGAAACTGCCACTTAAGATGCCTCTTAGCAAAAGTCACGGAGTTGAAAGCCTACAAGGGTCAAGTAGGAGAGATAAACAAAGCTATCGGTCTAGAGGCATAAGCAAAAATTATTTAAAGAGCTGGGACCCTACTCTCCACTCTGGCCAAC
Source organism: Perodicticus potto (assembly GCA_963574655.1). Lineage (NCBI taxonomy): Eukaryota > Metazoa > Chordata > Mammalia > Primates > Lorisidae > Perodicticus > Perodicticus potto. The sequence goes on along the minus strand of CAUYRH010117219.1, from coordinate 30,723 downwards.
ATGCTCCTTGGGGAGAATGTGGGTCATATGCCCTTCCTTACTTCCTTTCTTCCTTCTTCCTTCCTTCCTTCCGTTTTGTTTTTTTGAGACAGAGTCTCACTCTGTTGCTCTGGGTAGAGTGCCGTGGTGTCATAGTTCACAGCAACCTCAAACCCTTGGACTCAAGGGATCTTCTTGCTTTAGTCTCCCAAGTAGCTGGGACTACAGGTACCCGTCCACATGCCTGGCTAGTTTTTCTATTTCTTAATAGAAATGGCCTCCCTTTTGCTCAGGCTAGTCTCAAACTCCTGACCTCAGGTGATCCACCTACCTCGGCCTCCCAGAGTGCTTAGATTACAGCTATGAGCCACCATACCCAGCCTTTTTTTTTTTTTTTTTTTTTTTTTTCTGAGACAGAGTCTCACTGTGTGGCCTCCAATAGAGTGCATGTCTTCAGTCTATCTCACAGCACCCTCAAACTCCTGGGCTTAAGCAATCCTCCCGGTCAACCTCCCTAGTAGCTGGGACTACAGGCCTGCACCACCTCCCTGGGCTGATTTTCCTATTTTTAGTTGTGACTAGGTCTTGCTTTGCTCAGACTGGTGTCTACTTCCTAAGCTCAAATAATCTTCCCAAGCATTTTTTTGTTTTTTTTTTTTTGAGACAGAGTCTCACTATGTCGCCCTCAGTAGAGTGGTGTGGCGTGACAGCTCATAGCAACCTCAAACTCTTGGGCTTAAGTGATTCTCTTGTCTCAGCCTCCTAAGTAGCTGGGCCTACAGGCACCCACCACAATACCTGGCTATTTTTTTTTTGTTATTGTTGTATTGTTTAGCAGGTCCTGGCCGGGTTCGAACCCACCACCTCCAGAGCCTGTGGCCAGCAATCCTAACCAGTGAGCTACAGGTGCTGAGCCTTTTTTTTAAAATAAAGACAAGTTTACTCTGTTGCTGGGGCTAGAGGGCAGTGGCATTATCATAGCTCACTGCAACCTCAAACTCTTGGGCTTGAGCAGTCCTTCGGTTCAGCCTCCCAAGTGGCTGGGACTGCAGGCGCACTCCACAATGCCCAGATAATTTTTCTATTTTCATTTTTTATTTTTAGAGACAGAGTCTCACTTTGTCATCCTCAGTAGAGTGCAGTGGCGTCATAGCTCACAGCAACCTCCAGCTCTTGGGCTTAGGTGATTCTCTTGCCCCAGCCTCTCGAGTAGCTGGGACTACAGGTGCCTGCCACAACGCCCAGCTATTTTTTTGTTGCAGTTTGGCTGGGGCCGGGTTTGAACCCACTACCCTTGGTATATGGGGCCGGCGCCCTACTCACTGAGCCACAAGCACCACCCATAATTTTTCTATTTTTAGTAGAGATGGTGTCTTGCTCTTTGTCAGGCTGGTCTCAAATTCCTGAGCTAAAGCAATCCACCCACCTCAGCCTCCCAGAATCCTAGGATTGCAGGTGTGAGCCACTGTGTCCGGCCAAAACAACATTTCTATTTCAAAAGTTAATTTTCAAAATTGATTGCCCTAAACTACTCAGGATATATACTTTTAGATTAAAGCTGAGTTTACAAAACAACAAGAATGGGAGGCATGAATTAAGGGTCACTTAGGACCTAAACTGACTAGATCAGCTGTGTCGTGTCGGCCCCAGCCTGACTGACTCCATCTTATTCTCACTACATGTGCTCTCAGGGGGGGAGGGTAGCAAACCAGGAAATCCCAGAACTGTATCAGCCCAAGACAGACATTCTCAGGAGATCCAGCCAGCATTTGCAGCATTTCCAAGACTATTGTGTTTTCATTCCTTCTTCACTGATGCAACACCAACTAAGTACCAGTGTTTCATCTCCCTTGATTCAAAACTCCTCATTTTATGGGTGAGATAACATGACTTCCCAAGGGGAACAAAGCTAGAAACTGTCAGAGGCAGGACCTGAACTCAGATCTGTTTGGATCTTTCTGCCTTTCACTGAACAGAATATTTTTCAAGCATTAACTAAGTGGCAGGCCTTCTGTGGGGGCCAGGGAATACAAGATCCAGATTCTGGTTTCTGGTTTAGTTAGGGAGACGGACAAAAAACTCAGTTTACATTTCAGCATGACAAGCTCTCTCTTTTGGCGGAAAGTGCAGGTCATAGGGGAGTAGCCATTGCTTTCTCCTTGGTCCACGGACCTCTGGGGCCCATCTCAGACTCCCCAGGTTGCTCTGTCCAAGACTTCTTTCGCTAAAGTGAGAAGGAAGCAAAATCTTTATTCCTCCTGTCTGGGGGTACAGAGGGGTGTTAGAGTGGGGACCACACAGGAATCAACAATTCTCTCCAAAAGATACCTCATTTGGCATCTTCTCTCCCCCCTCCTCTTCCTCCATCCTGCTCCTCGTTCTCCCCACCCTCCTTTTCTTCCTCCTCCTCTGTCGACTCCATCTTCTCCTTCACCTTCCCTTTCTCCTCCTCCTCCGCCCTTGTCTCTCTTTCTCTCTCTTACACACACCCCCCCCAGGCATGGGTGATGAATTCATGCCGGTTGAACTGGTTTCTCCCTCCTTCATGCCTGGGTGGTCAGCACCTTGTTTTAGTATGCAGGGGTCATTGGCACATGCTGCCTCTGCTCCAAAACCAGAATGACAGGAGACTTGCATTTAACATCCTGTCACATGTACATTAAAATGAAATCCAGGAGAGTCAACCTACCTGTCCATAGAGATTTTCTCTGGGTGGTGAAGGTTTGTGTAATCTTTATTTTCTTCTTCTTCTTTTTTTTTTTTTTTTTTGCAGTTTTTTGACCGGGGCCGGGTTTGAACCCGTCACCTCTGGTATATGGGGCCACTGCCCTACTCCTTGAGCCACAGGTGCCGCCCCATCTCTATTTTCTTCTTTTAACTTTTTTTTTTTTTTTTTTTTAGACAGAGCCTCAAATCACCCTGGATAGAGGGCTGTGGCATCACAGCTCACAGCAACCTCCAATTCCTGGGCTCAAGGGAGTCTCCTGCCTCCGCCTCCCAAGTAGCTGGGACTACAGGCGCCCGCCACAGCGCCCGGCCATTTTTTGGTTGCAGCCGTCATTGTTGTTTGGTGGGCCCAGGCTGGATTCGAACCCGCCAGCTCAGGTGTACGTGGCTGATGCCTTAGCCCGTTGAGCCACAGGCGCGGAGCCCTCTACCATGGACTTAATACTTTTATGATCGGTAAAAGGAGTAAATAAAATTATTTTCCACTTTAACAATTATTTATGGTCCCACAGATGTCTCTTAGAAGATGTGTGTTAGACACAGAGGTCTATTAGACGCACTCTCAGAAGGAGCTCTGTCCTGAGTGTTGCTGGGACTGGACAAAGTGACACACTGAAAGGAAGTAAGGAAGTGAGAGGTCATCCGGGATTAGAAACAAGAGTCACCTTTCCCAAGGGATTGCTCTGAGCCCAGCTCTTTCGCAGCCCTTGATATATATATATATCTCAGTTAATCCTCAAAATCAGTTTAGGAGATCCACTCTCATTTCTCAGCTGAGGAAACCAAAGATCCACTTCATAGGTAAAAAACTGAGACTCAGAGAGGTTCCATCTTTGCACAGGGACACACAGCTAGAAGGTAATGGAGACAGGTTTTGAATCCAGACTAAGTGACTTCATATTTTTAACCTTTGAACTTTGCCCTTTCAGTTCACGATGCTTATGTGTTCCTGTATTCCCAGCTTGTCACTCATGGGCGCTCAATATTAGCATTGTCTAAGGGCTGGCATGGTGGCTCACACCTGTAATCCTAGCACTCTGGGAGGCTGAGGTGGGTCGACTGCTTGAGCTCAGGAGTTTGAGAGGAGCCTGAGCAAGAGCTAGACCCCTGTCTCTACTAAAAATAGAAAAACTACTCAAGCCTTGTGGTGGGCACCTGTAGTCCCAGCTACTTGGGAGGCTGAGACAAGAGGATCCCTTAAGCCCAAGAGTTTGAGGTAGCTGTGAGCTGTGATGATGCCTGGCACTCTACTTGGGGTGATCGAGTGAGACCCTTTCTTCAAAAAAAAAAAGAAAAGAAAAGAAAGAAAAGATATATATATATAAAAGCATATATATATATATACACATTATATATATATATATATAATCACCTAGAGCAGCTAATGAAGTGAAGATCATTGTCCTATTTTCCAGATGAGAAAAATTAAGGCCAGTGTAGTCTGCCGAGAAGTGGTGGCATTCCTTCTAGAATGTAGGTCTCCTTTCTCTCCCTGGTCGGCCCTCCTCCTTCCGCTACCTTGTGCCAACTACTGAGGCTTCCTTCTCGAAACAAATGACTCAAGGTAAATCACTGGCTGGACTTCCCCTTTCTCAAAACACAGGAAGTCTGTGTTGTTCTCAGTCCCTGTGGGGGAACCACTTCAGCCCAGTTATGAAGTAGGTGGGGCCACAGAGGACTGGTTCCTGCAGGAGGCGGGCTCAGGCCACCTGGGCTGGCACGCCTGCAGTTTTCCTTCCCCAGTGTCATGTCAGTGTGTCTGCCCAGTCAGCCTTGAGTCCCACCACAACGAGCTGTGTGCACTATTGTGGAATTTAGAAAAATAAGCCCAGAAGGTAAGGGGGGCCCTAGCAATAATAATCATAATCACTTACTGTTGTTAAATGTTTACGGGACATTATCCTTTCTAACAGGCACTGTGCTCAGTGGCTGACGCATGAACCCATTTGAGCTCCATAATATCCCTAGGAAGAAGATCCTTTAGCTTTGGAGCCAAGTAACACTGGATTTTAATCACAGCCATGCCACTTTCTAGGTATGACCTCAGGGAAGTTATATTCATTGAACAAAACTTTTTTTTTTTTTTTTAGACAGAGTCTCACTTTGTTGCTCTCAGTAGGATGCTATTGCGTCACAGCTCACAGCAACCTCAAACTCTTGGGCTTAAGTGATCCTCTTGCCTCAGCCTCCTGAATAGCTGGGACTACAAGTGTGTACCACAATGCCCAGCTATTTTTTTAGAGATGGGCTTTCACTCTTGCTCAGGCTAGTCTGGAACTCCTGAGTTCAAGTAATCTAGCTGCCTCAGCCTCCCAGAGCGTGAGAATTAGAGGTGTGAGCCACCGCATCCAGCCATTGAACAAACGTGTTTGAGCACCTACTGTGTGCCACACACTGTTCTGTCCTGGTGCTTACATTCTACAAGGTGAAGCAGACAAACTATAGCCATAATAAACATTATAAGTGACAAATGAGTAGGTAAATAAAAATTATGTTAGAAAGCCATAAGGGGAGAAGCAGCGGAGCAGGATGAGGACATCAGGCAGGAATGCTGACACGGGGAGCAGAGGAAGGGGGCAAAGGGTGGCGTCAGGGAAAGTCTCGTTGAGAATGTGATCTGTATATAAAACCTTAAGGAGGTGAGAGAGTTAGTCACACAAGTTAACTGGAGGAAACTCTTACTAAGTAGGAAGAACAGCCAAAGCAGAAGCCATAAGTATGTCTGGTGGTTCCAAACAGTAGCAAGGAGGCCAGAACGGCTGAACAGAATGAGGCGGGGACAGAGTCATCTCTGCTCAAGACATTGCCCCAGTCATTCTTTTTCATATCATTCTTTGTGCTTCCCTCATCACTCTTACTATAATTTGTAAGTATTTAATGTATTTGGGTGTTTGCTTATTTTCTTTCTTTCTTTTTTTTTTTTGAGACAGAGTCTCAAGATGTTGCCCTCGGTAGAATGCTGTGGCATCACAGCTCACAGCAACCTCAAACTCTTGGGCTTAAGCAATTCTCTTGCCTCAGCCTCCCAAGTAGCTGGGATTACAGGTGCCTGCCACAGTGCCCGGCTATTTTTTTGGTTGTGGTTGTCATTGTTGCTTGGCAGGCCTGGGCTGGATTCAAAGCAGCCAGCTCCCGTATATGTGGCTGGCGCTCTAGCTGCTGAGCTGCAGGCGCCAGGCCTGCTATTTTCTCATTTGTATCATACCCTAAGCATCTTAAAGTCAAAGGCCACATTAGTCTTGTTTGGTGGTGATCACAGAGCCTGGGCCATAGAAAGCACTTAATGCACTTGAATTAATGAATGAAACCCATGCATCCACCCATCTGGTCATATTTATGATAGAATTTTCCCGTTGTGTAGAACACTATTTTTCAGGGTAACTCATTCTGAATTCTAGTTCAGGACATAGGAACAGAGGTAGTGGAGTGAGACAGCATGGCTTCCACTCCTGGTTCTACCAGCTGCTGGTTGTAAGACCTCAGGTAAGTTAGGGAAACCTCTCTGTGTCTAAGTTTCCAAATCTTTAAACTGGTGTAATAACAGTATCCTTCTCCAGGGATTGTAAGCTCTCCAATCAGTGCCAGGGGCACCGTGCTTGTGTATGTGTTTTCCCCATGCAGTCCACCCATGGGAGCCAGGACTTTTCTTTCTTCCTCCTAAACTAGATCCTGAAAGGGAAAAGAAAATGGTAAGGGGTGTCATGATGGAAGTGAGCCCCCAGAGCTTCCCTGGTGCAGGCTGCCACATCTGTGCCATGTGCCGGTGGCTGAGGGCATCCAAGCGTTTTCCTTCTGCGCTGCACATTGAAGGAAGAGTTGTCTTGGGCCACACATTAAATATACAAATACTAATGAAAGCTGATGAGCAAAAAAAAAGGTCCATGCATGATTTTCTCAATATCCACAGATAAGCAAAACAGGCTTCACACAATCTGCATGTGGCCCCATGGGCCGCAGGCTGCACACCCCTGCAGGGTCTCCATGGAGTGGCATTCTGGGGGTTTTGTTCTTGCTGTGCAGCCTCCTGACCTGATCCTCAGGCCTTTTTCTGCTAGACAGCCTCAAGTGGAGTCTGTTGTTTACAGCTGAGAAGTGAACTGATACTGAGTACCTACTTCTATGCCTGGTATCTTACATTGGTTATTTGATTAACTCTTTACGCTGACTTGAGAGGCAGATGTAAACCCTCTTTCACAGATGAGGGAACCAGCTCAGAGAGGTGGAGTCACTTGGTCAAGGTCACACAGCCAATGAGTTGCGGAGCCAGTGTGCTCTCCCAGTGTGATTAAAGGCCCCGGTAGGATTTTCTTCCTCAGCACTTGCTGCTGTCTGTGTCGCTGCTCAGCTCTGCCTGCAGAGAGGGAGTCATGTGAACTCAGTCCTTAAGCCAGAAAGATAGGCTTATCTTGTTATCAGAAAGATGGATGAGCCAGGGCTGCCCCATGGGAGGGGACCTGCTCATGCTTCAGCGCGAGGAGCCTTCCTCTCTACTGCCCCTTACACCACAGATGTTTTCTCTCTGAGGTCTGAGGCCAGCTATTGCTGGGTGGCCTGTTTCCCATGGAAATACGGAGATAGAAAACATCTGGGGCAGCTGCAGTTGCCAGGCAACAACCAGCCACACGCTTCCTTGACAGAATCAAGGAGGCTGTCTGATGCTGACGGACATATGTGGGTCTGGGGCCTGGAGACCTACATTCTGGTTCTGACTTGCTGTGTGGTCTTGGGCAAGTCCCTACCACTCTCTGGGCCTCAGTTTCCCATCTCTTGTAAAAAGGTACTCAGACTATATAAGTGTCAAGAAAAATCGGCACCAAATGATCAGAATTAGAGTGGTAGTGGGATACAGCAGAGGTGGGGGGTGGTGGGAGGTCATGGGTTAGGGGAGACTCAGTTTTTCTGGCTACCCCTGCCCTGGTTATCTTGTCCCTGGTTACCAGCAAAGGGTATGGGACATTTCCTTTCCCCTCCTGAGCGGAGTCAGACCACCCAGACCCAGACTACTCCAGGCCCACTCTTGCTGCTCAGAGTCTGGGAATCATCTTCATACACACAAGTTAGCGCAGCCACCGCCTACCCAGACTCTTCCCCCTGGGGAGTTTCCTCAGTTCCTGCTGAAGTGAAGCCTCCCAGCTCTGGGTGTGTCCCTGGACACCCATCAGAGGACCTTCTGACGCTGCTTGCAGAGAATGCGCTTATGGTAAACCCTGAGGGTGGTGGTGTGTTTCACAGCAATCAGTGGAGTTAACGCGTTCTTTTTCATATCCATTACAAAATCTAATGACAGCAGCTGCCATTTGCTGGCACAGTCTGGCACAGCCCCGAACGCTTTATGTCCACGATCCCATTTAATCTTGACACTATCCAAAGGGATGGAGATGAAGGCCCTATTGTACAGATAAGGAGATGGAGCCTCAGATAGGAGAAATAATTTGCGCAAGATCCTGCAAGAGGGTGGAGGCAGGACTCCCGCTCCGGGCCACGGCCGAGGTTTGACCAGTATAGGGTACCGCTTCCCTGAAGTCTCATCAGAGAATGTCAGAGCTTGAAAGGCTCAACCTTCTCCAACCCGCCCACTTTATAGATCACTATTTGGGGCTTCCAGCTGAAGCTGTAACTCCAGCTACTTGCTTAGATGGTATTGTATGCCTGGAATTTTCTCAATTGCCTTGCCTGACTAGTGCCTACCTACTTCTGGGTGTCAGCTCAATGTCATCGCCCCTGGGAAGGCCTCTGTGAGCCTCCAGGTTTCCCTCATGGCCCCAGCTCTTTCCCACACAGTCCTGGTCTCAGTTTGTCCTGTGGACTCACATCAGGGGGACATTTAACTAACACCAACTTTAGAACATCCTCTGACCACTGACCTTCAAAGATACCACCTTAGAATTTGATGTTATCCTCACACAACCAAATTAATCTTTTTCTTTTTTGAGACAGAGTCTCACTATGTTGCCCTCAGTAGAGTGCTGTGCTGTCACAGCTCATAGCAACCTCAGACTCCTGGGCTTAAGTGATTATCTTGCCTCAGCCTCCCAGGTAGCTGGGACTACAGGTGCCTGCTGCAACATCTGGCTATTTTTTATTGCAGTTGTCGTTGTTTAGCTGGCCAGGGCTGGGTTTGAACCCGCCAGCCTTGGTGTATGTGGCTGGCGCTGTAACCACCGTGCTACGGGTGCCAAGCCCCAAACTAATCTTTTAAACATGAATTAAGATGATAGATCCTTAATATGAAAAAGGATTGGAGTCACTTCTGCCTGGACAATTCTTTGCCTAACCTCAACTTATCCCTAGAGATTGGGTTGTTTTGTTAAAGACAGAGTGGCTTCCGCATCCAGATATTTCAAGTTACTTCTTCAGCCCAGATCACTAGTTCTCAGACCTGGCCATGTCAAAGAATTATTGTGTAGTATAAGTAATTTAAAGGCTTTAAATGTAATTTTGAATGATATCCTCTTCTCTTTTCTTTTTCTTTCTTTCTTTCTTTTTTTTTTTTTTTTTGCAGTTTTTGGCTCGGGCCGGTTTGGACCTGCCACCTCTGGTATATGGGGCTGGCGCCCTACTCCTTGAGCCACAGGCCCTGCCCCACCCCCCCTTTTTTTGAGACAGAGTCTCACTTTATTGCCCTGGGTAGGGTGCCATGACATCGTAGCTCACAGCAACCTCAAACTCCTGGGCTCAAGCCATTCTCTTGTCTCAGCTTACCCGAGTAGCTGGGACTACAGGCACCTGCCACAACGCCTGCCTAGTTTTTCTATTTTTAGTGGAGACCGGGTCTCACTCTTGCTCAGGCTGGTCTCAAACTCATGAGCTCAAGAGGTCCACCCACCTCGGACCCCCAGAGGGCTAGGATAATAGGCATGAGCCACTGTGCCTAGCGATATCCTCTTTTCACCTGACTGCTGTGAAACTGAGCCCTTTTCAGAGACACTCTCATTATAATTATGAATGTGAAAGAGTGTTGAATTTCTGTACCATCACTCCCAGACTAAAAGTCCCATGAGATTTTGTTTGGCTCGTCTCTCTGTACCCACACCCAGCACCATGCCAGACACAGAGCAAGTACTCAGTAAATGTTTATTGAAGGAATGAATCACACATGCTTATTGGTGGAAATAAAATCAGATGTGGTTTGTGTAGATCTAGGTGGCTACAGGTGCTCTCACTCTTCAAGACCAGAAGCCACATGTGCACCTCTGTGCACCTGCTCCCTTGCATGCACAAGGCCAGAAGCAGTGTGAGTATGAATATGGATGTGTGTGTGTTCAGTCACTATGTGAAAACCAGAGGCAGTTTTCTATTCTTGGTAATTAAATCTTTATCAGTTTCACAGACTACTACAAACTTAGTGAACAAGACCACTTTATTCTTTTACACTTCTGGATGTCAGTCGTTCAAAATGGGTCTTATGGAGGCTAAAATGAAGGTGAGGGCAGGGCTGCATTCCTTCTGGAGACTCTAGGGGAGAGTTGGTTTTCTTGGCTTTTGCAGCTTCTGGAGCTGTATTCCTTGGCTCTTGGTCCATTCCTCCATCTGCAAAGCCACGGACATAGAATCTTTAAATATCTCCCTGGTCTGTCTTTACACATCGTCTTCTGTCTTATAAGGACTCTTGTGATTACATCAAGCCTGCTCAGATAACAATCTGGGATGCTCTCTGCATTTTCAGACCCTTAATAGAATCATATCTGTGAAAGCCCTTTTGCCATCTAAAGTAAAGGTCACGGGCTCAAGGGATTAGGCCTCATATCTTTAGATGGCCATTATGCCTTCATTGCAGCATATCATACCTTATTCCAGAGAGCAAGATGCTCAGTACATGTCTGGTGAATTGTATCATAACAAAGGGAAAAACTACTGCTCCAGCAGACAGCCCACAACCTAAAGACCCTAGAGCTGTAAGAGCTAAAAAATGGGCACAGTGTAACCCAAACCCCTCCCAACATGAGGGAGGGGCTGGATCATCACCCCCTCCCCCACATCCCCTAAGACATTGCTGTTTCTCTTGCCCTCAGACACAGGTTAACTTCTGCACTCTTGCTCTACCCTTTACCAGGGATCAAAATGTTTGTTCTTATTTTATATCTTGAAGAAACAATTTGCAAGTTTCGTCTTATTGTTACCACACAATCAGAATCTTGATTTCTATTTATCAACTAATTGAGAAAAAGAACTGATTGTTTTGGTTAAGCATGAACTTGGGAGTCGGAAAGATCTGGGTTTGAACTATGGCTCTGCCACTTAGCTGCAAACATAATTTTACCTCTGTGAGGAGGCTCCGATGATGTTTTCATTTTGTTTGTTTGTTTGTTTTGGGACAGAATCTCACTATGTCATTCTTGGTAGAGTGCTGCGGCATCACAGCTCACAGCAACCTCCAACCCTTGGGCTTAAGTAATTTTCTTGCCTTAGCCTCCCAAATAGCTGGGACTATAGGTGCCCACCACGATGCTCTGCTATTTTATTGTTGTCGTTGTTTAGCAGGCCCAGGCTGGGTTCAAACCCACCAGCCCTGGTATATGTGGCTGGTGCCCTAACCACTGTGCTGTGGGTGCTGAGCCTTCATTTTGTTTTTTGATCTGTAAAATGGGGCATGATAACAGAACCTCCATCATGAGATGTTATGAGTGACAAACAGGTAAGATCATGTATACTGTGGTTCTTAAAGTGTTGTCTCCAGATCAGCTGCATTAGCATTACCTGTGAATTAGCCTCTGGGTGTGGGGCTCAGTAATCTGTGTGATGATTTGCCTTCCGGGGAATTCTGGTGTAGCTCAAAGTTAAAAACTATTGATATATTAGTAATGTGCTGGGTATATTGAGGTTTATTGGTACACAATAAACACGCAACAAATGATTCTCACTGTTATCACTATTGTTTACTATTGATAGTTCTAGCACATTCCCTTCAAGATGTTGAGTTGGGTATGTATTTCTACCCCCTCATAACCTACAAACACCATACATATTAGGTTGATCAGCTAATGCAATCTATCATCCCCACCGCTGCACTTTAATGATGTAGTTTTCCAGCCTCTTCGGATACTTCCAGTGACAGGCAGATTACTACCTGTCTGGGCAAGTTAAGCCCCCTGGTCAACTCCTGCCTGTACCTACATGTTAGCTGTGTATGTACAAGCAGCCTCCTGGGTTATGAATGAGATGGGCTCTGTAGGTTTGTAACTTGGAACAGGTACATTTACTTATTACCTGTAATAGCCTCTATTCGTAAATGTGACTCAGATATCAGTCACATGTTTGTAACTTGGGGACTTACTGTAATGGTCCATGTTCGTAAGTGCAAGTTGTATATAAGTTGGATGTTTGTAACTTGGGGATTCCCTGTACTCTGATGACCTTTTCCTGAAGGCCTCTTTGCCAAAGTTCCTTAGCTGTGCTCTTCCCCGCTTCAGGGCAGCTCTCCTATGTGCCTGAGCCACGAAGGAGGTCTGATCAGCCTGGAGGCACAGGAGAGGTTTCCTTCTCAAATCCGGGACTGGTTTCTACATGTTTGCCTGGCAGTTTAGCAGCCACTTTACCCTGCTGACTCACTCTGGTCTGAGGTCATCCAAAACCCCCAGGCTTTTTCCTCCAGAACTGCGGGAGCTGTGGCTGGTCAGGTCACTCCAGTCCTTGAAGTGTACAATTCATTTCTTAAAAATAACATTACTTTTGAATAATAAAAGTAATACATAGACTAGGCGCAGTGGCTCACGCCTATAATTCCAGCACTCTGGGAGGCCGAGGTGGGAGGGCTGCTTGAGCTCAAGAGTTTCAGATCAGCCTGAGCAAGACTGAGACCCCATCTGTACTAAAAGTAGAAAAAGAAATTAGCCATGTCATGGCACACACCTATAGTTTCAGCTATTCAGAGGCTGAAGTGGGAGGATGGCTTGAGCCCAGGAGTTTGAGGTTGGAGTGAGCTATGATGACGCCACTGCATTCCATGTACTATCTCCCTGGGGCAACAGAGTGAGACTCTGTCTTGAAAAAAGAAAAAAAAAAAGTAATACACATTTGTTAGTAAAACACAAAGGGGAAAAATAAGTCTTACTGGCAATGGTCATTTTAATATTGACCAATTTTCAAAAGATGATCCTCTATTTTTGCACTCAAGAAGAAAAGAAACCACACTTCAGCAATTTCCATTTCTGGAGGATGAAAACAATTGGAGAAAACAAAACTAATGTACCATTGGGATAAATATTAATTCTAACATATATAGATATCTCTTGTCTTATAATTCAAATGTATATCAATGTATAACAATGTAAACTTATCCCCAGAGGTTACCATTGCTGATGTTTTGGCTATAGCTTCCCAGCCTTTACAGTTAACATTCTGAATTTTATTTATTTTTATTTTTATTTTTTTGACAGAGTCTTACTCTGTCGCCCTGGGTAGAGTGCCATGGTGTCATGATAGCTCATAGCAACCTCAAAATCTCAGGCTTGGGGCGGCGCCTGTAGCTCAGTGGGTAGGGTGCCGGCCACATACACCCAGGCTGGTGGGTTTGAATCTGGCCCAGGCCAGCTAAACAACAACAACTAAAAATAGCCGGGTGTTGTGGTAGGCACCTATAATCCCAGCTACTTGGGAGGCTGAAGCAAGAGAACTGCTTAAGCCGAAGAGTTTGAGGTTGCTGTGAGCTGTGATGCCATGGCATTCTACCCAGGCAACATAGTGAGACTATGTCTCAAAAAAAAAAAAAAAATCTTAGGCTCAAGTGATTCTCCTGCCTCAGTCCCCTGAGAAGCTGGAACTACAGACACCTGCCGCTGTGCCCGGCTAGTTTTTCTATTTTTAGTAGAGACAGGGTCTCACTCTTGCTCAGGCTGGGCTCCAACTAACTCCTGAGCTCAAACAATCCACCTGCCTTGGGCTCCCAGAGTGCTAGGGTTATAGGCATGAGCTCTGGTGCCCAGTCTAACATACTGAATTTTTAAGCTTAAATAAATTGAAGTCTAAATTTAGCACCAGATTTGGGGATACCTGGTTCAAATTCTGGGGTCTATACTTACTGGTGTAGCACTTTGGACAAGTCATTTGTCTTGAGCCTCAGTTTCCTCAGATCTGTAAGATGGGGGCAGTAACATCTATTTTCTAGGATCGTGGTAAAGATGAAAATTAATAGGAACAAAGCATACAGTAGATGTCTGCAAAGGGCTTATATTGGGGTTGTTACTATTTACTTGTCACGTGGCCAACTGCTGCTGCCCTCACCTCCGTCCAATCAGATGCTACTACCTTTGCCAGTCTTCACTGCCTGGCTGCTCCCTCACTGCACACTCCCTGTCTAGCTGCTGTTCTGTGTCCATCTTTGAGTTATAGCATCAAGTATTGCTGTGCCCCTCTACCCTCTAAACTTCTCCAGGGCAGGGACTATGTCCATCCACCTTGTTCATTTCTGGGTCCTCAGGGTCCAGCAGAGGGCTTGACCCAGTGGGGCTGTCAAGTTAGAAGGATCTGGATAAGAATTTGGTGACGGAATGAATGATCTTCAGGAAGACTGAATGAGTGAACGGATGAATGCATGAATGAGTCAATAACAGCACCTGTCACCCACTAGCCCAATCCTCTTTCTCCGAGAAGAGAACCCTCCACTTCCCAAAGTAGGGGGGCAAGGCTCCTGCCTGGGGAATGGGCTGAGAGGTGCGGCCCCTCACAGCAAGGCATGGGGAGAAGGGTGTGTAGGGGGCGAGGTGGGGCTGGAGTTGTCAGAGACTTGCAGCCCTGCCAGAGCTGACCTAGCCTAACTAGGAGGGGCCAGAATCCATGCACCTGCACAACCACATGGGTTTCTCACTGTGGCTGTGTAAACACAGCTCCTACAGTTGGTGGGCCCCACCGAGACCAAGAGAGTGATCTCCGGAGGTCGCTGGCCTAGACAGCCAAGAAACAGGAACTAGGGATGGGGGGGCAGCAGCCTCCCCGGCCAGTGTCAGGGTCCCAATCTGACCCCACCCAGTCCGTTAGTTCACCTGCAGTGTGACCTTAGCCAAAACATGTCTCCTCCCCCACCCACCTCAGTTTCCCCATCCCAGGGAACTCTTCCTGTTTTGGCACAATTAGGAGTCTTAACTCTCTTCCAGGATGCCTCCAAAAAGTCTTCTTCAAAAGCAAAGCAAGAACCAAAACTTGATTTTATATATATATATATATATATACATATATATATATATATTTTTTTTTTTTTTTTAGTCAATTGAGCAGCCCCGTAGGAGGAGTACAGAGCTCTGAGCCAGACAGAGGAGCTGTTACCCTAAGCTTTTTCCGGGTCTGCTCTTCAGTTTCCTTACCTGTAAAGCAGCCGTGATAATAACGGTTTTGGCACCCACAGGATAGCGGCAAAGATTAAGTGAGCTGCTCTCTCTGAACTGCTTTGCAGAGGTTGGGAGCATGTTACCCTTACTTTCAGAGAGGCGGGCGCTTCAGACCCAGCCCTTCCTGTTTCAGAGCCCCCCCACCCCTGAACACACACACACACCCTCAGCTTGTGGCAGGGGCAGAGGTGAGAGGGCTTCCAGGAACATTCCTGGCCCTGGTGTGGCCACAGCTAAAGAAGCTAGTCTGGGTATACTCTATGCTGAGAGCCTGACCTTGTCTCAGGGCCTGTGGGGAAGGGAGTTTTAGAGAAGGAAATGGTTGTGGTGAGACAGAATGATGGAGCAACTTCTCAGGGATCTGGGTGGAAAGCCCCTCTTTCCTGGTGTGTTCTCATGGTGGGCTGTGGGGCAGACGCTGCAGCCCTGCCCCATCCTCCATCCCCACCAGAAAGTACCTAGTGTTCACCCAGTGCTGGGCTGAAGCAGCAGCAGGTCCTAACTCAAGAAGCCGCAGGCTGGCCACTTGCCATCTCTGGGCCTCAGCACCTCCCTCAGCACCTCCCTCAGCACTACTGTCCCACCAGCTAAGCCTCCAGGGGACGGGCCAGGGAAATCAGCCTTTGGAGTTAGCTCCTGATTTGCTGGTGACATGGGAGATCCTCCTTTCCCTTCTTTGGACCTTGGTATACGTGGTATCTGGCTCTTCAGTAGCATGATCTTGAACCCAAGATATTGTGGCCAACCTGAGTATTTTATAAACTCTGGGCTGTTGGACAGTAAGAAAGGCCTAGGCTTGTGGAAGAATGAAAACACCCCGGGCAGTTGGAGGTCTTGGTCACTATTGATTGAGCAGCTTGGAGAAGACCCAACCTTCTGTGTTTCTACTTCCTTTTTTTTTTTTTTTTTGAGACAGAACCTCAAGCTGTCACCCTGGACAGACTGCTGTGGCATCACAGCTCACAGCAACCTCCAATTCCTGGGCTCAAGCGAGTCTCTTGCCTCTGCCTCCCAAGTAGCTGGGACTACAGGAACCTGCCACAACGCCTGGCCATTTTTTGGTTGCAGCCGTCATTGTTGTTTGGCGGGCCAGGGCCAGATTCGAACCCACCAGCTCAGGTGTACGTGGCTGGTGCCTTAGCCCGTTGAGCCACAGGTGCCGAGCCATCTACTTACTTTTTTTAAAAAAATTTCTTTTTTAGACAGAGTCTCAAGCTGATGCCCTTGGTAGAGTGCGATGCCATCAGAGCTCACAGCAACCTCCAACTCTTGGGCTCAAGTGATCCTCTTGCCTCAATTTTTCTACTTTAGTAAGTCAGGGTCTTGATTTTGCTCAGGTTGGTCTTGAACTCCTGAGCTCAGGCAATCCACCTGCCTCAGCCTCCCAGAGTGCTAGGATTACAGGCATGAGCCACCACACCCGGCCTATATTTTTACTTCCTCATCAGCAAAATAACATTTTCCTTTGGGCCTCTCCTTCTTTCTCTGTAAAATGGGAGGGGGTAAGCTTCAAAGGTATTAGGCCCATGATTCTGCTTCTCAGCTGTGACTCTGGGTAAACTACTTCACCTCTGCATCTCAGTTTCTCATCTGTCCAATGGGTATTTCCCCTTGCCCAATGCTCAGGGTTGCTGAGCTCAAATAGGGTGATGGGTACAAGAGTGTTTAGAATGGGAAGAAAGTGGAAAGGCTCCTGTTGGGGCAGTTTCTTTGAAGCCTCAACTCCCTTACCTTCACTGTTCCTCCCAAGAGGGTATAAAGCCTTTCGTAGAGTCTCACTTAAAACAGAGAGGCCCCTGCTTAGCATTAACCCCAAGCTCTATTGGGTTATTTGGTCTATAGCCTAACCTGGCTGGTAACTTCTTCTCTCCAGCTGGCATAGCCCTAGAGTCCAGTCTGGGAAAGGAGAGCTCTGGATCTCTGCCTGGTGGCTGCAGTAGCAAAGGGTTCTTAAATCAGATGAGCTGTGTTCGAACCCCAGCTCTGTCACTTTTTAAGCTGCGAGTCTGTGATGGTTCATTTTAGCCATTTGACAATTTCATGGTATGGATGTGGCCTGGGCTATAGAGGGCCCGGATAACTCTGGACTCAGATTAGAACTAAACCTTCAGCTCTCCTAGGTCTCCATTCTGTTGAGTCATTCTGTAGATCTTGGGACTTGCTGGCCTCCATAATCACATGATTATATATAGATCCTATTGGTTCTGTTTCCCTGACAGAGGCCTTAGGCAATTTGCTTGCTCACTCTGAACCTCTGTTTTGAAATCTGTACAAAATGAAAATAATTCTTAGTACAAGGGCTACTTCCCTGGTTTAGAATTCCCATTATTTAATGAAAAGAACTCCAAATTTTCTTTGCGAGCATTCCAATGCTATCCTTTGCCTTGCCCAGCCGGCCTTATTAAGACTCATTTCCTCCACCATTGACTGAATGCTCTGGACACCATTCCCTTTCCAGCCCTGGTGCCTTTGCACAAGCTGTTGCCTCCCTTGAAATGCGTGTTTTCTCTTTTGTCTAGCTGATAAACTCATGCATCCCTCAGGGCTCATCTTCAAGGGGTACTCCTGTCAGTACCTTCCCTAATTTCCCTGGGAGTTGTCTGTGTAACACCTGGGACAGCCCTTGGCTATTGCAATATTTATGCTAAGTTTGGGTTGTGGGTCTATGTGTCTGCCTCCCCACAGACTGTAAGCCTCTCAAAGACCTAGGCTTCAAATCACTCATTCTTTATATACAACAACAGAGTGGTGATCTCCCCTTCCTTGTGTTGATTGAACATTTTGCAGTTTACAGGGCACTTTCACATACACAGTTTCACTCAAATGCGGGGAAGAAGGTAGAATCAGGATTACAGCTCCCAGTTTATCTCAGCTCCCTGGTAAAGTTCAGAAAGGAGAACTCAGCAGAAGTTGGGGAAGTAGGGGTTTCCAGGTTGTAGGAGGGTACAAGGGCAGAGGGAGGCTATAGGAAAGGGCTGGATCTGATACCAGATGTCTCCCTCACTGTGGAGCCTTGGGTAGCTCTCTTCATTTCTCCATCTTCATTCCCCTTAGCTCCATAAAAGGTAGCTCTGGAGGTCAGTGTAGAACGTATGAGATAATCAAGGAATGAGAACTCTGGGAATGAAAGGGACTGAAGGAACTCTATGGACACAGCTAACACGTGGCCCTAAATACTCAAACACTTCAACTGGTCCCATCTTGCTGACAAGTGAGCTGTTCTTGTTAGAACCCTCTCCCCAAGGTCCAGAGTATCCCCAAATCCCTCATCAGAACCCAAAGATCCTCTAAGGGCCTAGAGACCCTCCCACTGGGACCCAGAGACCTCTAACTGGCGTTAAGACCCTCTTGGGGCCCAGTGCTCAAGGGTTCAGAGCTTCTTACAGCTCTCAGACCTCCCTGATGGTGGCACCCAAATCCCCTAGAGCAGTGTGTTTTTCAATTGCTATGCTGAAGCACACTGGTGCGCCATGAGAGGATCTTAAGTGTGCTGTGAAAATTTTAAAGACCATTAATTAAATTATTTTCAAAAGAAGTTCAAAACACAGCAAGTGCTTTTTTGTTTGTTTGTTTAGCAGGCCCTACCTGGGTTCAAACCCACCACCTCTGGTGCACAGAGCCAGGGTTGTAACCATTGAGCTATGGGCACCCAGCCATAGCAAGTGTTTTTTTTGTTTTTTTTTTTGTAGAGACAGAGTCTCACTTTATCACCCTCTGTAGAGTGCCGTGGCATCACACAGCTCACAGCAACCTCCAACTCCTGGGCTTAGGCGATTCTCTTGCCTCAGCCTCCCGAGTAGCTGGGACTACAGGCGCCCACAACAACGCCCGGCTATTTTTCTGTTTTGCAGTTTGGCCAAGGCCGGGTTTGAACCTGCCACCTTTGGTATATGGGGCCAGCGCCCTACTAGATTAGCCACAGTTGCCGCCCCATAGCAAGTGTTTTTTACTCTTTTTTTATCAACATAATTTAAGTATGCTGAAGAAATTAACTATAGGTTCATGTATGCTGTGAGATTAAAAAAAAGGTTGAAAAACACTGCCCTAAAGAAACTCAAGGAGAGGTCTGCCCTGGCTACCCAGTATGGGACTTAGACTCCATTTTTTTTTCTTTTTTGTAGAGACAGAGTCTCACTTTATCACCCTCGGTAGACTGCCATGGTGTTACAAGGCTCACAGCAACCTCCAGTTCCTGGACTTAGGCAATTCTCTTGCCTCAGCCTCCTGAGTAGCTGGGACTACAGGCACCTGCCACAACACCCGGCTATTGGCTCGGCACCTGTGGCTCAAGTGGCTAAGGCGCCACCCACGTACACCTGAGCTGGTGGGTTTGAATCCAGCCCGGGCCCGCCAAACAACAATGATGGCTGCAACCAAAAAATGGCCGGGCGTTGTGGCGGGCGCCTGTAGTCCCAGCTACTTGGGAGGCGGAGGCAGGAGACTCACTTGAGCCCAGGAATTGGAGGTTGCTATGAGCTGTGATGCCACGGCACTCTATCCAGGGTGACAGCTTGAGGCTCTGTCTCAAAAAAATAAAAAAAATAAATAAAAACCCGGTTATTTTTTTTGTTGTTGTTGCAGTTCACCGGGACCGGGTTTGAACCTGCTACCTTCGGTATATGGGTCCGGCGCCCTACCCACTGAGCCACAGTCACATTCTAGACTCCATTTTATTCAAAAGCAGTCCTGTTTGCAATCTCAAGGGCAGAAAGAGCCACAGTCTGCTCTGAGTGGCTGCTCTGAGCTCTGGGCACTCCTAGGCTTAGGACAGGGCTATTCCCAAGTCAAATCTATCTCTCAGGCTGCTCTCTTATCCCTTCAAGTAAGTTGTTTCCCAGGAAAGTCCCTTGGGTGTCTATCAACAGGGGTGGCCTAGCCCCAGGCGAAGCTGGGAAAGACAGTAGCACTTTTCCTCTATGATCTCACCAGGTTATCTCAGAGCCCGGAGATGTGGGTTCTTCTCCTAGTTCTGTGTGCACACGGGTAAATCACCTAGACTTCCCAGATGTGCCTCTGAATGGGGAGTGTGGGCTCTACTTGCTGATCCAGTAAGACCAGAGATACGAAATTCTTTGATGTTGATCCTTGAATGACGGGAGAAAAATACCAGCAGGAGGGAACCATGAGGCAGGGGACCTGGAGTCAGATCAGAGTTTTGGCCCCGGATCCCCTTTACTAGCCAAATAACCTCAGACAGGTCATCTTGAACTTGATAACTCTCTTCTCCCTGCTGCGTCTGTAAGCTGGCCCTCTGCATCCTCAGGCTCAAACTACAATATCACCTTCCTAGTTATAAAGTTCTCCAGCTACTTATATTTTCTTAAATAACCAAAATGATCATAATTATTGGTATGATCACGTGTTTAGCCAGACTGTGGGCTCCCAGGAGGAATCATGTCTGGCCTGTTCTCCAAGGGCCAACATGGGGCCTTCCCGATAACTCTGTATCACCTATGAGTGTTTTTTTTTTTTTTTTTTTTTGAGACAGAGCCTCAAGCTGTCACCCTGGATAGATTGCTGTGGCATCACAGCTCATAGCAACCTCCAATTCCTGGGCTCAAGTGAGGCTCCCGCCTCTGCCTCCCAAGTAGCTGGGACTACAGGCGCCCGCCACAACGCCCGGCCATTTTTTGGTTGCAGCCACCATTGGTGTTTGGTGGCCCGGGCTGGATTTGAACCCACCAGCTCAGGTGTATGTGGCTGGCACCTTAGCCCGTTGAGCCACAGGCGCCAAGCCAACCTATGAGTGTTTTGAGTCTTGGCTGTCTTACTAGGTTGCTGGATAAACCCAGAAAATAGAAGATATGACCCACAAGTGTGAGGCATTTGGAATGATTGGGCTGCTCTGTGAAGAGCTTTATCTGAAGTTGGAGGGGGTGAGTACCCTGAACAGGAAGGCACAAGATGACCTTTGGCCAATGGGGAAGGGGGTGTGTGTGTAAGACACGGTGGGGGGGGGAGGGACTGTAAGCAGGGGAAGAGTGTTACCAAGTTGGAACTCCAGAGGCTGGGGAAGCCCAATGTGTGTGAAGCTTGGGCATGCGCCCTGCTCTTTCTGGCCTTGGAGCCTTCAGCTGCAGCTCAGGAACTTGGCACTGTATTCAGCCCCTGCTGCCTCCCACCTGCCCCCTTAGTCCCATCTCCTTGTGCTCACACACACTCTCCTCCCTACCATCTGCCACATGGAGCTCACCCTTTACTCAACAGACTAGGTCCTTTCTGCCTCCAGACCTTTGCACAGGCTACTCCCTCAGTAGGAATGCACAGCCCCTTCTCTACCTGGAAAATGCAAGACATAGTTTAGCTCCATGTTCTTCCCCCTGGGAAACCTTCCAGGCCACTGCAGGTACAATCGGATGCTCCCTCCTTGGAGCCCTGCAGATCTTCAGGCACCCTTCTCTTCAGGCAGTATGCACTTACCACACTGAGTTGATTGCTGGTTTCCCTGTCTGTTCCCCTCCCCCACAATCAACAGAGATCAGCTCAGCTCTTGCCTGTGGCCCCAGTGCCTAGCGGGGCCTGGCACCAACAAGACAGCCTAAGTAACCTGGGACCTAAGTTTCTAGGCAGGAGGGACTACTTTGTGGCATCCTAAATGTCCAGCCTGTCATAGGAGATATTAGGGAGGAAGGTCAAGGCTAGGAGCAATCTTATTTGTTTACCTTCCAGGAAACTGAGGCCCATGGACGGGTGGGGATTTGCACATCAGCCACCAAGCTGGGCCTAGACCCCAGGGGTCCTGAAGGTTGGCCCCAAGCTCTGGCTGTAGCAGCCTTGAACAGTGTGTAGGCACTGAGCCGGGGTACCTGAGGCCCCAGGGGTGCAGGCCCTAAAGCTGTTCACTCCACTCCAGCTCAGGCCCTCTGGCTGAGCCCTCAGCCAGCAGCAGTGCAAGGCTTTGGCTGCCCCTGCCAAAGGTCGTGCTGTCAGCAATTTGGGGAGGCGGCCAGGCCACTTCCCTATGGGCAGCTTAGACACAGCAAGACCTGGTGCAGTGTCTCCATTGGACTGGGGAGCCTGGGGCTGGCGTCCCATGTGGCCAGCATCTTTCTTGCCACCCTGATTAGAACCCGATTAAACCTGAGGGAAGTCTGAAGAGTACAAAGCACAGCATGGAATATGTGCTCAACGAATGCTCATTAGTGTGGCATCACTATTATCACCAGGGAGATGATAACAGCCCTTCTAGCAGAGTAACTAAAAGCATAGGTTCTGAAGTGTGCCTGCCAGGGTGCAAAGTCAGGCTCTACCATTTACCAAGTTAACTTCTTTATGCCTCAGTTTTCATATCTTTAAATAGGGATAATAGCAATACCTGTCTCATAGAGTTATAGGAGAATTAAATAATTTCAAATGCATAAGGTAATTAGAATGGGGACCACACAGAATAATCACTGAATAACTATTAGCTGTTCTTATGTGGTGGCTCACACCTGTAATCCCAGCACTCTGGGAGGTCAAGGCAGGATTGCCTGAGCTCATGAGTTTCGAGACCAGCGGATTGCCTGAGCTCAGGAGTCGGAGAACAGCCTAAGCTAGAGCGAGACCCCATCTCTAAAAGTAGTTGGGTGTTGTGGCAGGCGCCTGTAGTCTCAGCTACTTGAGAGGCTGAGGCAAGATGATTGCTTGAGCCCAAGAGTTTGAGGTTGTTGTGAGCTATGAAACCACAGCACTTTACTGAGGGTGACAAAGTGAGACTGTCTAAAAAAAAAAAAAGAAAAAAAATTAGCCAGGCATGGTGGCACATGTATGTAGTTCCAGCTACTCAGGAGGCTGAGGCAGAGGAGTATCGCTTGAGCCCAGGAGTTCAAGGTTGCAGTGAGCTATGATAAGGCCATTGCACGTTAGCCGGGGCTAGCCCCAGCACCACCCCCCACAACTGTTCACAAAGCTTTGATGATTGGCTCTAAAACATTGTGTCCAAACTCCTTGGCATGAGGGTAAGGTGTGTTCTCCCTTGGCCCCTGCCTGCCTCCCCAGACTCCGCTTTCAGCCCCCTTTCATTGCACCCATGTTCCTCCAGCCACACATGCACACTCCTTGACCTACAGCATGCTGTTCTTTTTCATGCCTCTGTGCCTTGTGTAAGCTAGTATCTATCTTTCCTTCTTTTCTCAGCCAAGAATTCCTTCTTAATTCCATCATATGCCCAATCCAAGTATAATAATTTCCTCCTGTGTTCCTATCATCCTCCAGGTGTCTTTTTATCCCAGCACTTATCACCCAACATTGCAATGAACTGTCTTCATGCAAGTTTCTCTCTGGACTGCGAGTGCTCCTTGCATCCTCTGTGACTAACTCCAGAAGAGCAGGCCTGAGGCAGAAGCAGCTCAATGTGTGCGGAAGTGAAGGACTCCGGACAGATCTGGTCAGTCCATGCTAGGCACTGGGGGAGCAGAGGAAACTGAGACTTACTCTTTGTCCTTGAAGGAGCCCCAGTCACTAGGAGAGGTAGGATGAGTGTGTATTTACAAATAAAAAGGTTCTGTGGCTGCTTGAGTGGGATGTGGGCCAACCATGTTTCCAGGAGACAAATTGGAGGTTGCCAGGTGGGTGTGCAGAGGAATGAGGCAGGAAGGTACTGATTTCAGAGAACTCTAGATAGTTTTGGTCTGCCAGAGCATAAAATTTAAAAGGAAGACAAAACTGAACAGGCCCGGTGTGGCAAGCTGGTGAGCCTAGTCTTTAGCTTGCAGGCAAACCCCTCCCTGGCCTCCAATTCTAGGAACTCTTGGCCTGGGCAGGGGTTTCTAGGGCATTTCTTTGTTTCCCACAGGAGCAGCATGGACGCAGGGATGAGCCTAGCAGGGAAAGGCAGCCTGGTTTATTGAACACATTTGACATAGCTTATCTGAGTCTCTCAAAAAACAGTGCCCCCAGTGGCTGCCTGGCAAACTCCCACTCATTCTTCAAGGTGTGGCTCAGATGTCCCCTACTCTGAGACCTTCCCTGATCCATCTGAGCTAAACTGATCACTCCCTGCTCTGTTTTCCACTGCTGTCTATGCATGTCTCTGATTTCATATCTGTCTCATCTGCTAGACTGGGACGTCTGGAGGGCAGGCAGGCATTTTCTCATTCATCTTTGTTCATTTATTTAGAGACAAGAGTCTTACTCTGTTACCTTGGGTGAATGCTATGGCATCATAGCTCACAGCAACCTCAAACTTTTGGGCTCAAGTGATCCTCTGCCTCAGCCTCCCAAGTAGCTGGGACTACAGGGTCCTGCCACAATTCCTGGCTAGGTTTTCTATTTTTAGTAGAGACGAGGTGTCACTTTTGCTATGCCTTCATTCATCTTTGTTTCTGAGTGCCCAGGGCCCAGAATAGACAGGGCAAGAGTAAATTTGTTCAATCAATAAATATGGTAGGTACTAGTGTGCCTATTCACAACTGTGGAAACTGAAGCTCATATAGTGTGACTGATGCACTCAAGGTTACTTAGTAAGAGGTAGAACCAGAACCCAGGCCAGGTTTGAGGAGTCCATCTGGTAAGGAGAGAAGACACAAGCTTTCAGGTGACTAAGGCCAGAGTTTGGCAAACTTTCAAAAGGAACATCCTTCTGTTTTGACCCCCGCTACCCTGGCACAGCAAGGCTGAGGATGGAAGAGACATACTGAGAACCTACAATGTGAAGACCTGGCATGGGTCACTGTTACATTTAGGATTCTAGTTAACCCTGAGGAGGGTATCGGTAACCCCATTGTACAGAGGAGGGAGCTGAAACTCACAAAAGTGAAGTGACAGGTCCCCCATTCCCCAGTCAGGCTAAGTAGAACTTGGTCCAGACCGGAGGACAGGATCTCATATGAGCAGAGCAGGGCCTGGTGGAAACTCTGTTCTCAATTGGGAAGAACTGGTTTGGTTTGCCTTTTGGGTAGGCCTGGGAACCCAATTCTGGAAGTGTACCCTCTGGCTCTGGGAGCACCTCCCCCACCAGACAGAGGCAAAGGACTCCATGCTGTGACCATCTGCCCAGTGCTACTGTCACTCCTGCTGCTCTCCTAGTCTGGCCTGGGGCATGTGAAGGACTGCACTGTCATCACTCTAAGTGTGGCTCCAGCCTGAGCCCGCCAAAGTCTGCCATGTTGCCACACCTGTGCCAGCCTGAGGCAGAAGGTGGCAGGAGGGTCTCCGGTGCCTGTCCTTGGTGCCCTCAGGCCACCGGGCAGTGGGGGAGGGGAGCTGACCTACAAAGGAATAACATTAGCCCAAGCCAGCACCCCAAGGAAGGGGGACTCTGGCCCACATCCACACTAAGGTCACAATGCTTTCTTTTTTTGTCTCTCAGTTGCCCTGAAGGAAAGGAGGGTGGACTGGGATGTAGAAGAGGAGAGGACCCCAGAGGCCCTGCTGGGGAGAGCTGGCATCACCATGTTTCACATACCATAACTCTAATAAATGCCCTCAGTTCCCATAGGACCACCTGGTGCCAGGTTCCATGCTAGGAGTGCTGTCAGGACTAACGCATTTATTTCTTAATAAATAGCCCTGAGAGGTAGGCACTGGAAGAACCCTAGATGACTACGGCCCACTTCACTCACTACCACCATGGCTCCAGCTACAAGCTTCAAAGTCAGAGATGCCAGGTCTAATCCCCAATGTCAGCATGGACTGTGACCTCTGGGTTTCAGTTTCTTATCTGGGATAAAGATGATACCCACTTTAAGTTGTTACAAGGGTTAATGAAGATAATGCACACGGAGGGTTTTTAGCATAGTATCTGGCATGTGGGAAACACTCCCTCCTTTCCACCTCCCCACAGGTCAGGCCACTCACTTCAGTGATATACAATCTTCCCAGGTGTCTATGGCCCACTTCACTCCCTACCATCATGGCTCCAGCTATAAGCTTCAGAGCCAGAGACGCCAGGCCCAATTCCCAATGTCAACATGTACAGTGACCTCACTAATTGCCTTCTCTTAACTACTGCAGCCCTGTACCACATAATTTAGTGTACTCAAATGAGCTGGATTGAGCTCCTGTTGGTTACCTCCTCAAGATCCAAACTGCTTTCCCTTTCCCCAAAGTTTCCATTCCCATCAGGAATCCATGTGGTTTCAGGGAAGCTGATTTTACTTCACACACACCCCATTCTAAGGGCTCACCCTTAGATCTAGGCTAAGCCAATAGTAAACAACTCCTGCCACTAATGGCTGATCCAGAGGTGGGCATGCAGCCTAATTCAGTTCACAGGGAATCTTAGGACTTTTGCTGGAAATTCTGGGATATAATTCTGTCTGGAACAGAAGTGATGTCTGGAACCATTGCAGCCATTTTGCTACCATGAGAAGCCAGCTTGAGGAAGATGGATACCAAGGGAACAGTCAGGAGACTAGCAGAGAAGTGAAGTCCTAATTAAACTGACTGCCAGGCTCCATTAGACTTGTCAGATGCCTGAGCCAACAAATGTCCCTTATTATTATTTTCAAATTTCAAAATATTAAGGTGGTACACGTTTTTGTTACATGGATATTGTGTACACTGCTTAAGTCATTAAGGTGTTTAATATGCCTCTCACCAGATTAGTTTTCATTGTACCTAACAGGTAAGTTTTTATCCCTTATCCCCCACCAAAGTCTTTTATTATCATGCCAGTTTTCTATTATTTGCAAGTCAAAGCATTCTGATTCAAACATCATCTAGTTAGCCATCATCTAGTGGCTCAGTAAGAAGGGCGCTGGCCCCAAAAACCGAGGGTGGAGGGTTCAAGCCTGGCCCCAGCCAAATTGCAACAACAACAACAAAAATAGCTGGGCATTGTGGCGAGCACCTGTAGTCCCAGCTACTTGGGAGGCTGAGGCAAGAGAATCGCTTAAGCCCAAGAGCTGGAAGTTGCTGGAAGTTGTGACGCCATGGCACTCTACTGAGGGTGACAAAATGAGACTCTGTTTCTAAAAAAAAAAAAAAAAAATCATCTAGTTAAATGATTTGGCTTAGTTTACCAAGAGATGTATTTAATCACTTACATGTTGATTAGATCCTGCTACATGTGAAGCACTATGCTAGCTGCTAGGGCTTAACAATGATTAACTTTGATGTGGTTCTTCTTTCATCAGGGGGCTTACAGTATGGTGAAAATAATCAGGGATTAAAATGCCTGCTTTGGGGGGGTGGCTCTCAAGTTGTATTTAACTTGCTCAGCATCCATCCTCCCCTTTGGGTAGTAGAACCCTGACTTTTCTTTGGGAGGCTATCTAAAGGCCTGGTCAATTGACCTAAGCCTGGCCAACTGATGTATTCCATGCTCTCGGCCACAGCAACTAATTCAATGGGCAGGAGGGTCAGCCCTGAGACTGCAAACTGCAAAAACAGGTCCAGTCCTTCTGTTGGTATTGCTAAACTGGGGAAACACAAGCCTGGGCTTCCTCAAAGCTGAAAAAGAGTGCCAAGACTAATTAATCTCTGAGAATTGTAGCAATAAACTTCTCTGACTTTACCCGTTCATTCATCCAGACAGTTTATCAGTGCCTCCTCCCCTGCCTGGTCCTGTGCTGCATGAAAGGGAAGGAGGGATGAGGCAGACAGAGCCCCTCCTGTGGAGCTCAGTCTAAAGAGAAGGACAAATGAATAAATAAAAACACAGCACAGCCATACTAGGAGTCATCAGAGGGCACCAACTCTGTCTGAAGATATTAGTTTTTTTTTTTGCGGTGTTTTTGGCCGGGGATGGGTTTGAACTCGCCACCTCCAGCATATGGGGCCGGCGCCCTACTCCTTTGAGCCACAGGTGCAGCCCAGATATTAGTTTTTTTAATATTTTTTATTTTTTTCTTGAGACAGAGTTTCACTATGTCGCCTTTGGTAGAGTGCTGTAGTGTCACAGCTCACAGCAACCTCAAACTTCTGGGCTTAAGTGATTCTCCTGCCTCAGCCTTCCAAGTAGCTGGGATCACAGGTGCCCGCCACAACACTGGCCACTCTTTGTTGCAGTTGTCATTGTTGTCTAGCTAGCCTGGGCCGGGTTTGAACCCGCCAGCCCCAGCGTACATGATGGGTACCATAACCACTGTGCTATAGGCACTGAGTCAGTTTTTTTTATATTTTTAAAATATGTGGCAGGTTAAACAGAAAAACTAGAAGACATAATAAAACATTTAAAATAAAAGTTTCCCTTAGTTTTACCACTCAGCTATGATCACAGTTAATTTCATCGATAACCATCCAGATGCTTTTCAGTATATACAAACAATTAAATAACAAAAAGACTAAATGCAATGTGATATAAAGGGTTGGATTCTGCAACAGAAAAAAGGACATTAGTGGGAAAAATAGTGAAAACCAGAAATAGTCATAGTCTAGTAATGTACCAATGTTAATCTCTTAGTTTTGAAACATACCAATTATGTAAAATGTTAACATTAGGGGAAACTAGGTGGAGTATATACAGAAACTCTGTCTTGTCTTTGGAACTTTTCAATAAACTTCCAAAATAAAAAGTTTACTT
The DNA here is from genome assembly GCA_963574655.1 of Perodicticus potto. Classification (NCBI taxonomy): domain Eukaryota; kingdom Metazoa; phylum Chordata; class Mammalia; order Primates; family Lorisidae; genus Perodicticus; species Perodicticus potto. The sequence goes on along the minus strand of CAUYRH010117219.1, from coordinate 2,250 downwards.
TTAAAAATAGACCCATTCTGTATTGTTTAATAATGTTTGTTTATTCATCAAATAATTTATCATTTCTTTCTTTTTCCTTTCTCCTTTCTTTCTTCCTTCTTTTTCTCTCCAGCTGCCTCAGGTAATCCCAGAGTGGTAGAATTATAGGCATTAGCCAACATACCCCACCCTTTTCTATGTATTGAAATGATTTATTTCATGATCACATATTATTCCATCCCAGGAATGAATCAGTCAATCTTGCCTATTGTTAGAAATTTAGGTTGTTTCCAATTCTCTTTGAAAAACATGCTTTCTGCACATACTTAGTCATTTCCTTAGGGCATATGCACAAACTGGAATTGTTGAGCCACAGCTGCTAGCTAGGAAACTGAGCACCACAGGTTTCTCTGTTTTAAAGCACCTGATATGCATAACTTGTCCTGCCCACTGCACCAAGAGGGAGGGAGCTGTTCTCATTCCCTTGCCATAGGGCAATTTTCAAAGGTTTTCAAAACATAAGTCAACAGGGGCCTGGCACTGTGGCTCATGTCTGTAATCCTAGCACTCTGGGAAGCCGAGGCGGGTGAATTGCCTGAGCTCAGGATTTGATACCAGCCTGAGCAAGAGTAAGACTGTCTCTAAAAAACAGCTGGGTGTTGTAGTGGATGCATGTAGTCCCAGCTACTTGGGAGGCTCAGGCATGAGGATCACTTGAGCCCAAGAGTTTGAGGTTGTTGTGAGCTATGATGCCATGGCACTGTACCCAGGGCAATAAAGTGAGACTCTGACTCAAAAACAAAAGTAAACAGATTGTAAGACTCTTTCAGCCCACTCCAGCATCTCCCTGGTGTCACATGCAACCAAAGCGCACAGATCTATCCCAACGTGCTCTTCCTGCTCCTTTCCATTTTGGCCTCAAGAAGGCCTATTCCTACAGGCAGCCATCCGAGTGGGTCTGAGGAATTGGAGCAGATGCTGCCAGTCCAAGGCATGGTTTCAGTAGCAGTTCCTATCCCCCTCATCTTTAGTTACAGAATGTCCTACTCTGTGTGCTTTGCGGTTGGTGGGTACCAAGGCCATCACTACCTGGTTGGCTGCCATGTCAGGACTGCATTGTCTCTGCCAGCCTGAAAAAGAATCAGCATCCCTGGAGAAGAGAACTCATATTCCCATCTCCACCCAGGGGCACATTTAGCAGCTCAGGAAATACTCCAGTGAAATGTAACCTATTTTGGTTTGGTATGGCATGCCAATGGACACAGAGGTGGCACTGGGGAATAGGCATTGGTAAAGATACCTATTTTGAAATATCTGATACTCGTGGTAAAGTCCTTTATTTCCCCTTGCCAAATGGCCATGGGAAACAGAAAGTTTATTAGGCACCTGCTTTTTTTTGGTTCATATGAATTTCACCACCCTTCTAGAAGGGAGCTGTGATCCTTATTTTACAGGAGTTCATTGAGGCTTAGATGTTAAGTGTCACCCTCAAGGCACACGATGAACTACTGTTAGTGCTAACATCTAACCACAGATCACCTTTGTCATCCCCAGAACCCATACCCACACATAAAATTGAGGGACTTCCCCCTCTTTAGCCCCACAGCAAGGCATCACCTGATTTCACGGTCAAAGCACAGATTGTAGCGTGTTTAGGTGAGGAGGGAGGAATAACTAACGGCACAAGGGCTGAGCTTAAAGTGGGCCATCAAAACTCTATGTATACTTATCCTTTTCTTTTGTTCTTCTGGGTTCTTGACATTATTCATGTACTGAAAAATTTCCCTTGTACTGTCCCTGTATTTTGTTTGAGAAACACTATTTCCAACCAGATGTAGATTTCCCAAGAACTCTAAGATTCTCTAGGTTAGAGTGGCCCCAAGTGCAGCTGTTTTTTCCCTTGGGCTGTGCTCTGCTGGAATGCCCCACCCTCTGCCTGACACCAGCCTGATCCTACATACTTCACAGAGCTACACTCTTCTCTGCAGTCTAACCTCCTCTACTGCAAAATTAGCCCTTCCTTTACACCCTGCTTCTCTTCCAAAATAGACTCAAGGCAGTTTACAACACACACGTGAGCACACAAACACTCAACATAAAACTGAAATTGGACTGGGGTAAGAAGTTTTTTTTTTTTTTTTTGAGACAGAGTCTCAAGCTGTCACCCTGGATAGAGTGCCGTGGCATCACAGCTCACAGCAACCTCCAATTCCTGGGCTCAAGCAAGTCTCTTGCCTCCGCCTCCCAAGTAGCTGGGACTACAGGTGCCTG
>CAUYRH010117216.1:0-26284 GCA_963574655.1 Perodicticus potto | reverse complement strand
CTTTTTTGCTGCCAATGCTTTATTGAGACATAATTTATATACAGTAACAGTAAAATTCATAAACCTTAATTGTATACTCTGGTAAAATTTGACAAATTGGGGTGATGTATTCGGGGCTTGCTAGTAAACTGGCTCTCTCTAAAAAAAGGTTCAAACCCAATTTGTTGATTTTCATGATTTAAATACTCCCACTTGTGCCTATTTGAAGCTAACCACTGGTTCATGAAATTCTCCTGGTTATGTGAGAATCGCCTCTCAGGAACGTAAGAGACAGACCCAGCACCCTGCTGAAAGTATTCAACCGTGTAATCACCACCAAATCAAGATGTAGAAGTTTCTCTCTGATCCACAAAGTCCCCTTATGAGTTTTGCAGTTAATTCACCCCTTACCCCGCCCTAGACAACCCCAGTTCTGACTTTTATTGCCGTAAATTAGTTGTGAACCATATATAAATGGAACTATAGCACAGATACTCTTGTTTGTGGCTTCTTTTGCTCAACTTAATATTTTTGAAATTCTTCCATGTTGTCGTAGAAGAGACTATTTTAAAATCATGTGTTTTCCCATAAACAAATGTCTGTGTCCTTATATTGATCTTTGGTCTATTACGGAAATAGGATCTGCAGTTGAAAACATAGTTGTCCTCCTTTAAAACTCCTGTCTTACCTCCTTCCTCTAGTTGCTTAGCTCATGATGATGGCCATACCGCACATAGAGTAGAAAAGAACGCAGATTCTGGGACTCTCAATATTTCTATTATTATTATTTTTTTGAGACAGAGTTTCACTCTGTTTCCTAGGCCAGAGTGCCGTGGCATCATCATAGCTCACAATAACCTCATACTCTTGGGCTTGAGCAATTCTCCTGCCTCCGTTTCCCGAGTTGCTGGGTCTATAGCACCTGCCACATGCCTGGCTAGTTTTTCTATTTTTAGTAGAGACAGGGTCTCACGCTTGCTCAGGCTGGTCTTGAACTTGTGATCTCAAGCAATCTGCCTGCCTCAGCCTCGCAGAGTGCTAGGATTACAGGTATGAGCCACTGTGCCCAGTCAGAGTCTCAGTATTTCTAAATTTCAGATCTCATATTTTATCAAAATAAGAATCGAGTGAAAAAAAATCATTGACTATCATCAGAGGGTGTTCCCTGGTTGATTTCTCTTTTTTTTGCGTGTGCTCTGTGTGTGAGCCACATGTGCCCTGTGAATTCTGAATATGGTTACAGAAAGCCTGGCAACAAGGTAGTACGCACCAGCCAGACTCAAACTTGACAACAGAGTGTGAGGACTTCCCATGGCAACGCCCCAGCTCGTCATAAAGACCGTGTTGGAAATCAGAGGCTGGGGATAAGGCAGTGATATCCAAGCAGAGGCCCTGGGGGCTGAGTGCAGGAGTTGTCCAGTCCAAACAGTCTGATTCCCTCAGTGCTGTACACTGTTACTAAGGATTTCGGTAACATTTTGCAATTTCATGGCACTTTAGCCATTTCCTCAAGATTTTCAAAACAGCCATTTCCAACTGTCCTAGAACTATTATTGTTTTTACAAAGAAGGAGGAGAACAATGGGATTTGACCGCAGTGGACATTTCAAATTATCTGTTCCCATTAAGAACCTACACTCCTAAATTTTGATCAGTGTTTGTTTAAAATGTGTCAGCTGGGGCTAAGGAGAACACTGGGAATGGGTTTCGGGGAAGACTCGCTCAGCACTTGCACTGGTTGGATTTTTATTATAATATGAGCTCACTTTGGGGTTAAAGTGAAGTACATAGACCCAGCATATAGCCCACCCCTTTTAACCGGGACCCGGTCTGAGCCCTGGCTGAATGTCTGCTCCACGTGCTCTGTGGGGGGCAGGTGAGTTTCTGCTGCTTCCTGGTTTCCGGGCATGGCCTCTGTCCTCTGCTGTGGGCTAGCCGCCCTCCACTCTGGTATCTTGTCCTCTCTCCTTTTCTGGGAAGCGGAGGGTGGGGGGATGACACAGGGGTAGGGAGGGACAAACACACCATCACTGCCTCTGCACAGAGGGGGCCCCAGTAGGTGCACCCTGCTGGTGCTCGTGTGGCGGGAATGCTAACGCAGACACATTCCAGGGGAACATGGGACTCCCTTGCTAGTTAGCTTTGGGCTCCAGGGCTCCCCAGAGGCTTTGCTGAAACTTTCTTGGACTGCCTGGTAGCTGAGGAAGCTTCCACCATCTTCCCTCCCTCTATCCTCATTTAGAGTCAGATTTGCATGTTGGTGATGCTCTCCCAGGCTTCCCCGGCTCCCTTTCTATTTCATTTCCACTTGGGAAATCGCTGCACATTGGATCCTGCCCTGACATGTGTTTCTCAGAGTCTCCAGACTAATGCGGGCACATCCTGCAGGGCTACTTGGGAAGGGCCATGTAGGTGAGATTCAAAATCAGGTGGGTGGTGCCCTGCTGTTCTCAGGACGGCCCCTGGGGCTGCCAGGTACCATCCACTTGGCTAAGTCCCCTGGAGCGTGAAGTGCCTGCCCTGTCTTTGGCTGAAGAAAGGTTCCCCAGCAGCAGCAGTCTTGGCTGCTGTCCCAGCCACGAGAAGACTCACCCAGCATGTGTCCTCTTTTCCGGCCGTTTCTGTGGCACAAAGGACACCTCCCTGCATTAAAGGCAGCTCTGGGCTCAAAAGCAACACGAGAGGTGGGAAGGAAGGGAGAGCAGATGGAGGTGAGAATCTGGCCCAATAGCCTCAGTGATGCGAGGGTCAGCCAAGGGACAAGGGGATGCTGTTCAGACACTGCTGCTCCGCAGTGGGCTCCGTGGAGGGCAATGAGAGAGTGGGCTGGCAGGGCAAATGCCAACAGTAGGCAGCGGACGCTGGACGAGCCGCGGCAGCGAGGAGAGCCTGAGAACCTCTGCCTTCCCCCAGCATTTCTGGTTCCTAGGTTATAACGAAAATCTCATAGGACACGAGTAGAACAAAAATCCTAGAGCCTGTCCGCTCTCCTCCAGCCTTAAAGGGTCACTTAGTCATTAGGTCCTAAGAATGGGTCAGAATCCAAGAAGGGGTAAGGGGGCTGCCTTCTTTCTTGGTGGTCCAGCTTGACTGAAGCAGGTCGTCTGTATCCCAGGGATTCCTGGAGGGCTGGTTAGTTCCAATTTGGCAGGGAGGTCTAGACCTTTGTATGGTGGACCCAGGGCCCAGATCAGTCCAAGGCCTGGCTGGAGACAGTCAGAAGAAAGCCACGGCTGGACTCAGCTTTTGAGCCCAACTCAATCCAGCTTATTCTCTGGGGACTGGGCTGGGTCCTATTAGCAGTTGAGAATCAAAGCAGGATTGGGGATCGGAAAAGGGTGGAGGATATCTTCCAGGGCTCACACTTGGGCCTCAGCACCCTCAGGCTTTGCCAGACCACGAGTCTCTCTCATTCATGAAGTACAGAGAAGAGCCCCCGTGTCTCAGGCCATTACCTTCTTCCTCTCCCACGGAGGGCTTCATCAGGGCTGAATCTGCACATGTGCAAACCACTACGGAAGCGTGTCCAGTGTAATTGTTAGTTTTACTTGATTTCACAAAAGAAATAGTCATCTTCTCATCCAAATGGTAAGTTGGGAAGATGAAACAGAATTTTCCAAACACGGGGGACAGAGAAGGGATATAGGCAAACCACAGCAGCTTGGCACGTGCTTGTTAAATCATCAGGGTTTGAGAGCAAAATGAAACTCTTTTCTGGACCCAACTCACAAGGCAGTCCTTGCACTTCGAGACACATGGCTAACAGGAACTGGACACACTAAATTAGCTCCCAGATGCACAGTCTAAAATATAGACATGCAATTTGAATACCAATTGTTAGCCAAACCTAGCAATAATAAGCATTATTGGGAGAGATGGTCTCATGCAATTCCTCTGGCTCTTGCATCCTTTGCAGCCAGCAGAGACTTGCCATATCTTTATCTTTCCTTCTCTCCAAGGAAAGAAGTCATTCCCCAAACCAAGCGCCTTGGCAGGGGCCTCGGAGGTTGCTTTATTTTGGGCGGTGGGACACAAATTAATTCCCTCATTTCTATTCTGGACCCAGTTGCATATGAATTCCACACATACATCCACAGGTGCATACTTTTTTATTTAAAAAAATAACAAGGGAAGTGGAATTAGACCTCGGAACAATTTGTTCCACAGGGCAGAGTGAATCATCTCCCATAATAAGCAGCGTTAGCCAGAGCTGCACCAGACCAAATGTCCTATTTATCAATTATTCAAGGGCCTCTTGCCTCGCAAGGACATTCATTAATATCCTGAGGGCTGACTGGCTCCTTGCTGTATTGTTCAGTCTCCATCAGAGGGACATGGACTTCCTTGCCATTCCGACTCAACAGTGGTGTGCACTTCCATTGGAAATACAGGGTCTGGTGAAGGAGAATTTTCCCTAGAATGTTTCTCCTTTTGACTGAGGACTCAGTGGTGCAGGATGTGAACTTCCTTTGTGAGGACCAGGAAATACAAAAGGAGTGTGTTCTGTAAGCCTCCATTCCAGAGCAGCTCTTGCCTCGTTGACAAGTCTTTGCTCCTCAAAGAGTGGACCATGGCATGCCCCTGGGCACTTCATAGAAATGCAGAACCTCACATCCACCCCAGACCTACTGAATCAAAGTTTGCATATTTTTTTTTTAGAAATAAAGTCTCACTTTGTCACCCTTGGTAGAGCACCATGGCTTCACTGCTCACAGCGACCTCCAGCTCCTGGGCTTAGGCAATTCTCTATCCAAGTTTGAGAAGTATTTTCAGAAGTGACCGGGTACTGGCTGCTGGGGTGTCCTGGCCTTTGCCTTTTCAGAGCGGTAGTCTGGAGGTGGGGATAAGATAGAGGTATTAGAAGAAAACTCATTCCATGAGAGGGGTGTTGTGATAAAGGTATGCACCCAGTGCTAGGTAACAGAAGAGACAGCCATTAACTCAACCAAGGGTGACAGGGACTCTGGAAGGTGATGGTTTGCCAGGCAAAGAAAGGGTAGCAGGTTTCCCTGTTTTATTACTGTTATCCTGCAGCCTTAGGCCAGCCTGAACTGTGGTGAGAGTCTCCTTGCCTTTTCTTTTGGGGGTCTTCCAATCTACTTCCTTCATTGTCCCCTGGTTTGTGTGAAAAACACAAATCAGTCCCTCTTCTGCTTAAAACTTCTTGCGTAGAGAGCAAAGTGCAGGGCTCTTAGCTGGTGAACAAGCCTTTTCTTTGTGGCATACACAGAACTTTCTAGGCCACCTGCCATTCTCTAGCCTGTCTCATTTTGCTCAGTTCTCCAGAACCGTCACAAATTCCCTAATATGTCTTTCCATGTTCACTTGGTGAACTTCTCTTCATCCTTCAAAGCCCTGCTCTAGGAGTATATCCTCTGTGAAGCCTTCCGTGAGCTACTCCTGGAGAAAATTGGTAACTTCCTACTTTGCTCTGCTTCTGCACTTTGCCTATCTATTATTTTATATACTAGATTATATTGTTCTTACTGGCTTAATGGGAGCTTATCTGCAATGGTGGTTGTGGGTTTATTCTTTGATGGCAAGAAATCTGTCAATTTGAATCACTGGAATAGCACATACAAGGCTTTCAGTATTGCTATTTAAAATTAACCATAATTTTCGGCCCGGCGCTTTGGCTCAACGGGCTAAGGCACCAGCCACGTACACCTGAGCTGGTGGGTTCGAATCCAGCCCGGGCCCGCCAAACAACAATGACGGCTGCAACCAAAAAATGGCTGGGTATTGTGGCGGGTGCCTGTAGTCCCAGCTACTTGGGAGGTGGAGGCAGGAGACTCGCTTGAGCCCAGGAATTGGAGGTTGCTGTGAGCTGTGATGCCACGGCACTCTATCCAGGGCGACAGCTTGAGGCTCTGTCTCAAAAAATAAATAAATAAATAAATAAATAAAATTAACCATAATTTGGCAAAATATTGAAATTATGGAGTTGATGTTTTGACAGATGTGTGTTTCTTTTGATCTGGTTTATGCACAAAGTGAGTTAGAAGGTGCAGATATAAACTGCAACACTGGGCAGAGCCTAAGCTGGAAAGGCCCTCAGTGCTCTCCTAAGGAGTCTGAACTCTTAGAAATCACCAGTGTTATTCACGGCAGGGGAATGATCTGACGAGAACTTTGTCTGTATAGTTGTCTAGGGACAGAGGAAAACAGAGGGGGCAGTGGGGAGAATGGGAGTTTCTGTGAGGCCAGAGAAGCTGTTGTCACGGGAGCCTGAGTAAAGAGTGAAAGGGGCGTAAGGTAGAGCAAGGAAGGGAGGAAGGGAAAGGAGGGACGCTCATCTCTCAGGGAAGCACCTTCAAAATGGGCTGGAAACGAGATCTGATTGTTTTGACAGTTTACTATAAAAGCCAGAGTGTTATTGGAAGTGTCAGTTCTACAGAACAGAAATTTGTGAAGTTGGGTCAATGGGCTGGGGAGAGAGGGAGGATGGGAGGGGGGTTCTGATTGAATTTTTTTCACCAATATTAATTTTTTTTCTAAAGTGACTACTTTCCCTATGCATTGGAAAGAGCATATTGCATCAACCTTTGAGTGGGGCCTTGGAGTGGTCAAGGGGCACTGGCATGGAAGATGGGAGACTTGATTTTTGTACATACTATGTCTGTGTGACTTGGCGCGTAAGCTTCCTGTGCTGGAGAATCTTTATTTTAAAATTGAGGCATTTCCCTCTCACATTGCTGGGGGGAATTTGAAGGGGTGCAGCCTCTGTGGAAATGGTCTGGTAGTTCCTCAAAAAGTTAAACATTGAATTACCACGTAATCTAACATTTCCACACCCCTGAGAATTAAAAATATGTGCAAGCAAAAACTTATACACGAATGTTCATAGCAACATTATTCATGACAGCCAAAAAAGTGGAAGGAACCCAATGCCCATCAGCTGATGAATGAATAAAAAATGCGGCATATCCATACAATGGAAAATAATCCATACCTAAAAGCAATGACATACTGATGCAGGCTACAACAAGGGTGGACCTTGAAAACCTTGAAAATGAACTGAAAGGAACCAGATACGAAAGGCCATATCTTGTAGGCTTCTATTTACTTGAAATGTTGAAACATTCAACATTGGGAGCTGAAGGGAGGGAGAAATGGGGTGTGACTGCTTTTATTGGCTCAGGCTTATTTCTGACATAATAAAATGTTCTGGAACTAGATAGTAGTGATGGTTGTACAAATATTAACATTCAAAAACATTGAGTTTTATATCTAAATGATTAAAATGGTCAATTCTATGTGAATTTTATCATAATTTAAAAAATGAGAAGGTTAAACTTAAATGTCTCAAAGATTTCTTGAAATTCTAAGACTGTATGATTTAATGAAACCTTCTAACACACAGTAAATGCTCAATAAATAAGTGGTAGGTTGAATTGAAAGAAACATTGGAGTGGGACTAGAGATAATACAGATATGTGGATCAGACGACATCTTCGGGAACCTAATATAGGATTATATGATCTGGGTGACAGAGTTACCTTTGAATGAATACATTTTGCCAGTGGCATGCTGGTGAAGGCTTAACAACCACTTCTTCAAGGAAAAAAAATATTCAATATAGTATATGTGTGTATACTGATAGTAAATTTTATTGATATAAATAATTTGCAGCAGGGCGGTACCTGTGGCTCAAAGGAATAGGGCACCGGCCCCATACGCCGGAGATGGCAGGTTCATATCCAGCCCTGACCAAAAACCGCAAAAAAAAAAAAAAAAAAAAAAAAAAGTTTGCAGCATACAATTTATAAATTATAGTAAGTCATATAATACTTTTTAGGGTAAATTCCATATGGCCAATTGATTCCCAGAATGCTTTCATTAATTTTTGCTGAACTCTTTTATCTGCAGCCAGGCTATGGTTGCAAGAGAATCCTAATTTAACAAATGGAGTTGCATCTCAATCCTCTAACTCTTTCCCTCCAAAATTTATTGTCATTATTCTGATATACAATCTATTATATTATTCTATTAAATTATTTCCCATACTTATGAAATTATAATTATTAAATCAAAATATCTTTCAGCTTTGGTACTATGCATGTCAAACGTCACTTATTTGTCCATGGTGCTAACTGTTCCTTTGTTGAATTGCACTATAGTTTTTAAATACTGGAAGAACGGTTTGTTAGTTTTTGTGTGTGTGCTAGTCACAGTGCAATGGCTATAGAATTACGACCTTTAAATTTAGTCTTCATTATTAAACATTTAATCTATCATTTTCCTTTTTATTTAAAAATAGCAAGTGGGTCCTAATGCTTTTGTTACATGGATACCTCATATAAAGCTTAAGTTGGGGCTTTTGTTGTGCCCATCACCAGAATAGTGTTCACTGTACCCAACAGGTAAGTTTTGATCTCTCACCTTCTCTTCAACCCTCCCCTCTTCTTGGTTTCCAATGTCCTTTATAGCTCTTTGTGCCTGTGTCTACCCATCATTTAGCCCTCACTTATTAGTGAGGACATAAGATGTTTGGTTTTCTATTCCTGAGATACTTAAGATGATGGTCTCCAGTTCCATCTAAGTTGCTGCGAACAACATGATTTCTTTTTGTGGCTGAGTAGTACTCCCTTACATATATAAAACACATTTTCTTTATCCCCTTGTAAATTGATAGGTACTTCGATTGATTCTACATCTTTGCAATTATAAATTGTGCTTCCATAAACATTTGAGTACAGGTGTCTTTTTAATAAAATAACTAATTTTCCTTTGGCTAGATACCCAATAGTGGGCTTGCTGGATCAAGGGTAGGCCTACTTTTAGTTCTGTGATGAATCTCCATCATTGTTTTCCATAGAGGTTGTGCTAATTTGTAGTCTGACTAATAGTGTACAGGCTGTCCTTTCTCCTGCATCCACACCAGCATCTACTTTTTAGTAGAGGCCATTCTGATAGGAGTAAGGGGGCATATCATTGTTGTTTTAATTTGCATTTTGCTGATGATTAGTGATATTGAACTTTTTTCATATGTTAGTTGGCCATTTGTCTATTTTATTTTGAAAAATTTCTGTTCTGTTTTTTGCTCACTCTTCTATAGGTTTTTTTTTCCTTGCCATTTTGTTTGAGTTCTTCATAGATTCTGGATACTAGCCCTTTGTCAGATGTGTAGTTTGTGAATATTTTCTCGCATTCTGCAGCTTGTCTGTTCACTTTGTTGATTATTTTGCTATACGGAAGCTTTTTAATTTAATTTGTCACATTTATGTATTTTTGTTATTACTGTACTTATCTTTGGGGTCTTAATCATAAATTCTTTACCGAGGCTAATGTCTAGAAGAGTTTTTCCTATGTTTTCTTCTAAAAATTATATTGTTTCATGCCTTAAATTTAAATTTTCTATCCACCTTGAATTAATTTTTGTATATAGTGAGAAATAGGACTCCTATTTCATTCTTTTGTATGAGGCTATCCAATTCTCCCATTTATTGCATAGGACTTCCCTTCTCCCATGTATGTTGTTGTATACTTTGTCAAAGGTCAGTTGGTTGTAGCTATATGGTTTATTCCTGAGGTCTCTATTCTGTACTGTTTGTGTATCTCTCTACTTTTATACCAATACCATGCTGTTTTGGTTACTATATCCTTGTAGTATAATTTGAAGTTAGGTAATGTGATGCCTCCAAATTTATCCTTTTTGCTTAATATTCTTTGCCAATTTAGACTCTTTTTCAGTTTCAAATAAAGCTTAGTATTTTTTTCTAGATCTGTGAAATATCATGTTAATTTTTTGATGAGAATTGTGTTGAATCTATAAATCATTTTGGGCAGTATAGGCATTTTAACAATATTGATTCTGCCAATATGTGAGCAAGGGAAGTTTATTCTTTTGTTTGTGTCATCCATGATTTCTTTCATCAGTATTTTGGGGTTCTCCTTGTAGAGATTTTTCCCCTCCCTGGTTAAGTGTATTTCTAGGTATTTTATTTTCTCTGCAGGGATTGTGAATATAATTGAATCCTTGATTTGAGTTTCTGCTTGACTATTATTAGTATATAGAAATGCTGTTGATTTGTGTACCATGATTTTGCAACCTGAGAATTTGCTGAATTTATTTATCAAGTCTAGGAGTCTTTCACTGGAGTCTTTAGGGTTTTCTTGATACAAAATCAGATTGTCAACACATACGGGTTGTTTGAAGTCCTCTTTCCTGATTTGGAAGACTGTTATTTTTCTTTCTCTTTTCTGATTGCCCTGGCTAAGACTTCCAATACTATGTTGAATAAAAATTGTGACAGTGGGCACTGTTATCTTGTTCTAGTTCTTGGGGGGAATCCTTTCAACTTTTCCCCATTCGGTATGATGTCAGCTGCGGGTTTGTCATATATGGTTCTTATAATTTTGAGTTATGTTCCTTCTATGCCTAGTTCAAGGCAGGTCTGAGGCAAGCAATATAAACTGAGAGACTATACGAAGCACAGAATCCCTCTTACCACCACATGTGGCTTCTTTTAACAACTCCTCAAGGTTGTTAGAAGGTGTTTGATATCACATTCTTTCAGTCACTGTTCTATGGTGATTCATTCTTTTGGAAGACAGGTCTTAATCCTAGTCTTTTCTTTTCTTTTCTATTTTTTTTTTGAGACAGAGCCTCAAGCTGTCACCCTGGAGAGAGTGCCGTGGCATCACAGCTCACAGCAACCTCCAATTCCTGTGCTCAAGCGAGTCTCCTGCCTCTGCCTCCCAAGTAGCTGGGACTACAGGTGCTGCCACAACGCCCGGCCATTTTTTGTTTGCAGCCGTCATTGTTGTTTGGCGGGCCCAGGCTGGATTCGAACCCACCAGCTCAGGTGTACGTGGCTGGCGCCTTAGCCCATTGAGCCATAGGCGCTGAGCCAATCCTAGTCTTTTCTTTCTCAGGGTTACATATGCCCGTTCTAGCTGTCTGGTGCGTGGGGCATCCACCAAAGACAGAGATGCAAGGAGCCTTCTGGTGGGCATGTTCAGTGTTGGGTTACTGAAAGGGTGGACTTCTTAAGAGTTTATGGCACCAAAAAAAAAGTGTTGGAGAGGAATTTATATTTGATATTTTAAAACAAGCATTCAAATGGTCATCACGGGAAGAAAAATAAGACAGGGTTTTGTTACACTTCATCACAAGTTTTATGTCTTGTGCTTTGTCATAAAACCAATTGGTTTTACAGCTCACCCTTGTGCTTGCTTCACGTGACATCTGTGCATCGTGTCACACAACCATCAGACAGACATACACCCTGTGTGAATGATGCCCCTGGAGTTGTGCCATGAGACGGAAGCTTGCTGATGGTCTTCACAGATTTCACTCCGCTCTTGAGCCTTCACTAGACAGGGGAACTAGGAATCATGAAATTACCAGTGGGTGCATGGCAACCTGACTCGTACGAGGTCAAAAGAAAGAAAAAGCTAATAAGATGTTTAGTTCATGAGGAGGTCAAAAGAAAGACAATCTAATAAGAAAAAGAAAAGAAAAGAAATCAAGGCGTCTCTTTAGCAAAGCAGGCTTGGTGAGAAGTGCCCAGGAAAATCCCCAGCCGGGAGTGTTTGTCCAGCACAGGACAGGATGAGGCGGGGAGAGCCCTTGGTTTGCATAGCTAATGATAAGCACGGGGAGAGAAGCAGAACCTGATTAGCACGTTTCCCTCCTTCCCTCTGAAGGTGATAGGAGCAGGCAATCTGCTGTTTGTGCAGAAGGGGCCCAGGGAAGGGGAGAAGAGAGCATCTGTTCTGAGAAACTGCTCTTTAAAAATGCAAGAAGTACACAAAGCCAAGGGGGAAATCTCCATTGTGCAGGCTGCTGGCTCTGCAGACGGGGAGAACCAAAGAGGCACCTGCTGAAGCCTCTGATCCTGCCAGGGCTATGGGGTTCTGCAGAGGGCCGGCTGTGCGTCCCTTTAGAGCAGAGGCTCTTAGCGGCAGTTCCTAGCTGTGACCTCCGACTAAGGAACATCCCTCCATAAGGACAGACATGCCACCTCCTGCTGCAGCTGACCATCCTCCCCCTACTGGCTGGCACTGTCCATTTTTAGGGTGAATAAGCAAAGTTTCTCAGCCAAAGTATGAGTCACAGCCTCCACCCTCATAACTCCTCCTCCGTTCTCTGCTCATGGGATGATGCTGACTATTTCTGATGGAAAATAAGGGGAGCCAATGTCTCCAGTGGATGATGTCACTGCATTCCCCAAAGTTTGAGAGGCCTTTATGCATCTGGCAGAGTCAGGGAACCCATTCAATGGAGCCTGCCAGACCGCATATGGTCTGAGGTTCTGAGAGCTGGTCTTGGCTAGAGCCTCCCTCTTTCAGGGGACAGGGTCTGGAGAAAGGTCCCCTATCACCTACCTCTTGGGGTTTTCGATAAGCAAATCTACCACCTAAAACGCTGCGCGTCAGAAGGGATATATTGGGACTCCTCAACCTGGGGGTCCTTTTCTGATATTCTGACTCAGTTTATTTGCAGATTGGACTAGACAGTAAGCATGTGTGGATAGCAGTCATCTTTACATTCCTAGTGTCAAGTAGCTCAACACTATTCTGATAGTAGGCACTTAAGAGTTACTTAAATTTGTGAATAATTGGCCCTCAGATCTTGCCCCCTTCCAGGTAATGTAAATCAGTCTTGTAAATAACAACAGAAAATTGAACAATCTTCTTTTCTGAGTCTCAGGGGTCTTTAGCCTCCTATTCATATGGAAGGAAGGATCATTTTCAAACCTATTTTCTCACAGTAAAATGAGAGTAATAGAAGAAACTTCTTACAAGGATTTAATGAGGAGAGGCCTATAAAACAGCACCATACCTCATACTAGCTGTTTTACTATTATGACCATTGTCATTATTTAGATTGCTAATTCTAAGATGAAGCATATTTTCTCCAGGTATTTTGTGAACAGGATGGGAGCCCTCTCCTTTGAAAGAAAGCAGAGCCCTCTACAAACGTGGCTGATATATGAGGGCCTCGTTACAGTCATGCTGACACTCTGTTGGCTCTCTGGCAGCCATGTTTCCATGACTCAGCATTTTCATTCCGTAGCCTGTCTGTAAATCCAGTGGTATCCACAAACACATATCTTTCCCTCTCCTACCACCCTGGCCAAATGTTGCCAATTCCTTGAAAGAAGTACCACCTGTGGCCTGGCCATGGGTTTGGATGGACCCTTCAATTCTGGTCTGCTTTTGTGACAAGACACTTTATTCTTAGGCTCCAGGCTGGGAGATTACTTGCCATGGTAGGGGAAAGCCCTACTGGTCCACCTATACTCTGCAGAGCCATAGCACCCACAGCAGGCCCCAAGCTGGGTCTCTTGCCTGAGAAGTCCAAGAGACAAGAGGTTCGCCAGGATGACTCTGCTCTGTGAACTGCCTTATACTAAAGGCCTTTTCTGAATTGCATTTTAATGATGTGTCCTAGTCTTTTAAAATCAAGGGTTAACCTAGTAACGGTTATTTAAAGAATGTTTATGTGTCCTCTATTGAACCATCACAGACCACATTATTATTATTTGCTGGTGCAGGTCCTCTTAGTCCTGGTGCTAATAACAATACTTATATCTGCAATATGTTCATTACATTACAAGCCCCATTATCAATGAGGAAAAGGGTAGAGGGGCGAAGGGATCCTATGTGAGGCTCGGTCCCAGGGCTCCAGGATTGGAGTTCCAAGTCCTGCCATCCCTTCGGACCACAGAAGCTAATATGCTGTTCTAGTGCAATGAAACACACAATAAAGTCCTCTAAGAATAAGAAAGAAAAAAGTTTTAATCGACTGCTTTCTGATTTTCCTTTGGCTTCAGGCTGCTAAGGAGTTCAGCAGCAAATAGCAGGATCAACTACAACCCTATCAGTTTAGGCTCTTGGAATTCAAACTTTCCTAACTGTCTCAATTTCATTTGATATTTTATTTTTCTTTTAATGGCCCTGTTTTTTGTGCCTTTTATTTTATGCCATCTCAATAACTTGGGAAATAAAAAGGGAATACATATTAAGAAAGACAAACCAATCCATCAGCCGTTTGAGTTTTATCCATTAGGAATAAAGAACACAGAACTTTTTTTTTTTTGTGGCCAGATGTTTTGTTGTTCTGTTTTCTTAGGAAAGATCTATTCAGGGTAAGGTTGCCAGATAAAATATAGGCTGTCCAGTTAAATTTAAATTTTAAATAAATAATGAATAGTTTTTAGTATAACTATTTCCCAAATATTACATGCTAATTTTTATAGTAAAAATTATTCATTGTTTATCCAAACTTTAACTAGATATTCTATGTTTCATCTGCTAAATCTGGCAAAGCTAATTTATAGCCACAAAGATCCTAGATATGTAACTTGCTTTTACACCTATACATGCTTTTGCCTGGCTAAGGAGAAAGGTGCAAAATTAAAACGAGTTTATAATAATAGTTTGAAACCCTGAAGAAGAACTATATGCCTTTAAGGTCAAATTTTGAATGGCCAACCTTATAATCAGTTAGGTTCACCGGTCAGAAATTCACTGTCTACAACTCTACACTCTTGGGTGGCACACCCTATGGAGGCGTGGGACTGTCTGGTAAAGACCACCTGGACCTGCCAGTGGCTTCCCAGGCGCTGTTGAGCAAGCACTTGACTGTGCTTACCTCTCCAGGATAAATCAATAAATGCCTTGGCCAGTTTTCCCAGCCTTTGATCTAGAAATATTTAAGTGGAAATTTTTACTCCCATTTTCCCAGCTGTCACATTATTTTTGATACTCACATTTCACGGATTGTTTGAATCCTGCCTCCTCACTTCCACCTTCATGTAAAAGAGGCCAAATTCCTTCTCGGTCCTAATCAAAACTGTCTGCCACTTACTTCAGGGATCCCAGGGGACACATTACGGGAGCTCCGAGTCCTCTCACGGTCCTCCCTCCAGTCCTCTCTTTGGGATCTGCTGCTGTCACTCAGATGAGGGGGTCCGGCTGCTGCAACACAGCAGGGAGCCAAGTGGGCGCAGCTGCTCGCTCCCTCTCCCAGGGTCTGCCTGCAAACCCTGGGGCCTCGCAGGGGACAGATGACCTCATTTCTGCTTTCTTTTCACCAGAGAATAGAGCACAAAGTTTTCTCCTAATAACAATAAAAGCTCTTATGCAAATCAGCTTATGATGCAGATGAGTCTAGAAGCTAAACATGCTTAAACTGAAAATTCAGTGGGGAGGAGATTCTAAAGCTCACACCGTATCCTCCTGGCACAAACCAGTTCTGACCAGGGGATGGTAGGAGAAGGTTGTGGTTGTGACCCTACTCTGCTTCAGCCTGTGTTCCAAGGGCATTGGTAGAGGGGGTTTTTGGCTGCCTGCCAGATGCCCAAACCCCTTCTCCTTGATGCTTTTGGGGACAGGAAGTCCATATTTTTTAATTTCCCCCCAACCAGACCATCAACCAATAACCTGAGCTTCTGTAGGAGGGAGCAGTGTCCAGGGGCCAAGGGACCCTCTGAGTTCAGAGTGGGTGTTCCCCCATCATCACTGGCTAAAAATCTTTGTAGGGCACCTTTCAGTGGTTTTTCTTTTTCCTTCTGAACTCTCCTCTCCCCTCTTGTACGAGTGATGGATGATGTTGCCTGCAGGCTGCTCAGAAATTCTGCCCCCATGTGGCAGAGCATCGCTTCTCAGCACTGGACTCTGGCCCAGCTTCGCCCAGCACAAGCCCTTGGGTGTCTTGTTCCATGTTAGACTCTGACCTGAAGGCCCTGAAAGGGACAGCCATGGGACATCCTTCTTCCTAAGGAAAGTACCTCTGGTTTTCTCACTATCAGTTGCTTGAATGAATCCAAAGCCTCAACAATTATATGTCCTAACTACTAGTCTGGAAGCCCCAGAGGACAGGTTCGCCAAACACAGACCTTGATTTAGGCAAATGTAGTTCACTTTGAAAATGATGTCGAGAAGCACAGTGAGGAGGTAAGGAAGTGGGACAGGGGATGGAGGGGAGACAATAAAGGAAGCGTTAATGATGCTTCTCTTGCGGGTTCCAGCACTGGGGCTCAGTTCTGTCGGGGAACCTTGGACAGTCTGGGAAGAGCACGGAAGCTGGGCATTTACCCACCAACTCCCTACCGCAGTGGGTGCCATGCTGGACAGCACCCTCAATCAGAGAGAGGCTTGAAGTCTTCGGCCCACACAGGCCTGTCTGCTGGTGACCTTCAGGATGGAGGGAACATGACAGAGCCATCAGCAGCCTCTGCTGCGGGGCCTGTGCCTCCATCCTCTCTGCATCCTTCATCCCCAGACAGTGCCTGGCATTTCCCAGCTGCTCGGTGAATGTTAGCTGAGTAAGCACGTGGACGTACGAGGAACATGGACAGCGACATGGTTTAATGGTTCAGCAAGTGCTGCTCAATAGCCAGAAACCACTGAGGACTCTTTAAAATTAACGCAAATGTCAATGACAGCAGTAAGTCGTGGACATGTCAAGATCATCTGCTTGTGTACAGTTTGAAGTCCTTGACCAAATTAGACTGGAAAGAACCAGCAGGGCCATCAACTGCAAACCCAAAAAGGTTGCCTGATATGTATAAAGCAGCTCAGAAATTACAAAGTGTGATGTAAATAAAATATTTTGCCATCTCTTTTCCTGAAAGTACTGGGGCCTTTGGGACTCAGAACCCCACTGAACAGCCTGTCTCCTTGTTGTGGCTTTGGTAGTTAGAAGAGTCTTTTTATATTGAACCATTATTTGCCTCCTAATTGCTCATTGGTTTCCAGGGGCTTCCAGTTCCCACTTTGTCACTATTATTAATAGCTGTGTGACTGGGCTGCAGTGGCTTACTGTCCCTGTGCCGATTTTTCCTTGCCTGTAAAATGCCTTTAATAGTGTTGTGTTACTTTGTGCCTCAGAGCTGGCCTCTGATTTCCAGTTGCCTTGGTTCAAATGCAAGCTCCACTGTTTACTAGTTTAACTTAGAATGGGTTTCTTTAACCTCTCTGTGCCTTCGTTTCCTTATCTGAAAAATAGGGATGATACTAGTACCTAATTCACAGCGATTGTTATGTAGTAAAAAGCACTCAGTAAGTAACATGTAAGTGTTAATTATTATTTCATCTCTTAGGGGTTGGTGCAGATATTAAATGAGTTAATACATGTAAAAGCGTCTATAGAATACAATGCCTGATGCAGGTTCAATACATTCAGTCATTATTATTTTTAAGCTGCATCAATATTAAAATACTTTGTCAATTATTCGTACCCTCAACTTTTCTTTTCCGGAGCAAGCTTCCATTCCTCACAGTCAAATTCCATCTCTATCTGTGATCTGACCGATGCAAATGCCATGGCACCATCACTCTGCCCTCTCTACCTTGACCATGCAGAATGAAATTGCTTTGGTCCCGTAAAGCACATCCTTTTAAACTTCCTCACAATCAAACATCAACTGCCATCAGCAAATGGCATCACATTTACATATTTACCGAAAGACTGGAAGACAATTCTGCATCCCATCATTTCTGAGGTGTCTGCAGAACCTAGCCCTTTTCTCACCACCAAGTACTGTCCCACTGGCCCAATTTCAAGGCCAACAACAGAACCCATGTTAGGAACTGACAGATTACAGGCAGGAGTGAGTTAGACTGTGGGTGAATTATGAGATTATGGGAGAGGGGAAGGTGTGAGCAAAAAGAAAAAAGAAAAAGGAGAAAGGTGTTTGAGGCCCTGGCAAAAGGTCAAGGTGCAGAGATGAGAAATGAGGTTTCAGGTTTCAGGATGCCGCTTTGAGTTTCCTGCTCAGCCACACCCTAGAGCAGGGATTTTCAAGAGGTGTGCCGCTGCCCACTGGTGTCCCAGGAGGGGATCTTAGGTGTGCTGTGGACATTTTTAAAGACCATTAATCAAATTATTTTTGAAAGAAGTTCAAATCACAGTATGTATATTCTTTTTTTTTACTCTTTTTTTTTTTTGATCAACGTAATTTAAATGTGCTGTGAAGTTTAACTATGCGTTCAAGTGTGCTGTGAGATAAAAAAGTTGGAAAAACACTGTCCTAGACACTGTCATGCATCTAACATAAACACTGCCTCGCCAAGTCACCACAAGCACACGTAACATCTGACGGTGTCACTTTGTGCTTGGAAGGTAACACACTGGAAGCCACACACCCTATGAAACTGAAGCCACGTGTTCGTACAAATAGTGAGAGCATACGTATACTTCCTGTACATGACATTGTAACACGACATTGTTGTCTACAAAAGCTCACGCTCAAGAGCCATGTAACTGAGTTCTAGCAAAAAAAATCTCATAGTGTTTTCAGTAAGTTTGTGATTTTGTGTTGGGCTGCATGTGGCCCGTAGGCCGCAGGTTGGACACCCCTGCCCCGGGTTAGAGGGATACAAATCAGATAGAAGCAATGTCAGGTACAATAGGCAAGGCAAGAAAGAAAAACAACTCCTAACCCTTTAGCATAACCACCCAAATCAATGTAAAGCCCAGCTTCAAGATAAATCTAGCTCAGAGCAGATAATCTCTCAGACAGATGACTGAAAACAGGTGCAGCTCTGGTTATGAAGCCTGGGCAGGCTGTCCTGTCGGGATGCTTTCATCACGTGACGCTGGGTGCAGAAAACTCTGCAGCACAGGCGCCTCACTTCCTTCCCCCCAAAATAGATGGACGTGGCTTTGCAGAAAGGAGATCAATTTAGAGAAAATCTGGCGCCCATTACTTCTCTGTGCAAATCGCTCTTAGGTAAGGTATCAGAAATCCAGGGCAGTGATATAGTCTCTCCTGTTCTTGCTCATTAATGTGTATGGGCTTGAAACAAAGCACTCATAGTTTTCCACCATGCTGGAAGGTTTTCCTGGATGGCCCGAGTTTCAGACCGGGAACCAGGAGGCTCTTCCTTGCTCTAGCTAGTTGTGTCTGCCTAGGAAGCCTCTTAACTTCTGGAGTCTTGGGCTCCTTATTCCTCCTAAAGTCTGCTGTCGTTAAACGCATTCTGTGTGAAAAGATTTCAGAAAGTGTGAACCTCTGACAAACACAGGCTCTCTGAGACTCTTGCTGTGCACCCTTTAAGGCACCCTGGCCAAGGTTTCTATTTGTATCCAAGGGCCATAATCCTTCCATGACTGGCCTCCGTGCCTGTTACCGTCACAGTGAGCAGAGCCACCTGCTGTCTTGTTCTGGTGCCAAAATCAGATTTAAAAGGACCTATTGTAGTGACATAATGTTTTGAAGTTTTGAAAACACTTTCCCACGTACTGCTTTGTCAAATCGGAACAAGGACTATCTTTGCTCTTATTTGAGGCGTGAGGGAGCATTACACTTCTTTTGACTCCTCCCCACTCCCTGCAACTTCCCAGCTTCCCGCTTTTCTCCCCTTGGGTCCACGTCAGTTTTTCAGATCCCACTCTGTGCCTTCTGGATTAGAGCCCAGAAACTTGGATTGGTCTTCCGGCCCGCCCCTGAAGACAAACTTTCTCTCCTGCTTCTTACGTTCCCAGCTAGCCCATCATTCCTTCTCTGAGAACAATGAAAAATCTTTTCTTTTCCACAGCATATGGCGACTGCCTACCCCACGACAAGATTCTACCTGTTCTCGGCCTTCCTCTCTTTACCTTGCATCACCACGAAGAGCCTTTCTTTATTCAACAAACATTCCCCGAGTGCCTAATTCTGTGCAGGGCACCATGTAGATATTTAGTGTTGAAGGCGGCAGCCACAACACTGTCTATGGGCCAGTGGGGGCGCCAGAAGCATTTTTAAGGGATGTGTCTGCTTTACGATGCCCTGTGTTCCACTGCATTTGTATTTTCAATCTTGGGTTATAAATCACAAAAGAATGGGTCTATGCGTTTTGAACTCACCCCTAATTGGTATATGAAGAGAGATACCTCAAAGGGCCTTTTTGCAAACCTCAGCAATTTCTACTGATACCCAAAGCAGGCCTGGTAGGAACACGCAAACAAAAAAATCCGTTTCTTCGCAAGAGAAATAGCTGGAAAATGGTGGCAAAAGCAAGATCATGTTAATTATCAAATGGTATATGTTGTTTAGTCACAATTTATAAGACTGCGGAGATTCTTCTTACCCAGCTGCTGGGTTAATGGGACTTTTGCACGAAGAACCATCTGCAGTTACGCAGGCTCTCTTGGGCCTCTGCTCCGTGAGGCCTGGAGCGAAGCAGAAGTTCAGGCCTTCTTTATTCATTAGTCAGTAACGTATTGATTCCGAAAGCTACGGACCTTGTGCCTTGCCATCATTTTCATAAAGTATTCCTCAGGGCAGTGCTTGCTGTAAAATATTGAACTTATTAAGAGTTTTTGGGCCCCTGATTAACTTTCACAGTAAAAGCTATGTTAAGTAAATTAGGTAGCTAGCAAATAAATCTAAAATGATCGTGGAAAGTCATCAGCTAAATTAAGATGCTGACAGCTCACATAACAAGATGGAAAGCAATAGTAATTAAGAAAAATAATCACCTTTGCTGCTGGGAGGACGGGTTTGGCCCTAAGTGAAGGAACTCCCAAGGCATCTGTTTTCTTAAAGGCAAGTCTCATTGTTTTGTTCTGCTGGGAAGGGGGTGAAGGGAAAGGGATCCTTTTCTATGTTCCAATATTTACCACATACTCTAATGGAGAGAGTTCATGTTTGGGGAATAACGTGTGAGGCAGAAAAACACAAGTTTGGGATTGCCCCAGACCTTGTACAGCCCGAGGTGTGGCAGACATCGTTCGCTGGCCCCAGGGGCACTCGCCACTCTCTTCTCCCTCCTTTTCTCTACTGAAAAAGTAAGGACACTAAATATGCTACCCTTTTAGACTCCTTCACAGGTCGTAGTGGTCCTAGGACCCAGTCCTGGCCAGTTAAGATGTGGTGAGTGTTGCTGGGCACAGCTGCTGGGAAAGCTTTTTAAAAGGGATGGATGGATGGGCCTAGAAGCCCGTTCTGCCTTGGGCATTCTCGCACTTCTCCTTGCTTCTGCTCGGAACGGGATCAGGGTGCCCACCCAGCAGCACAGCAGCCCCGCTGTAAGGATGGCAGCAGCCCCGCTGTAAGGCCTGGAGGGGCCGGGGCTGCCTGCTCCTGGTACCGTCTCCCTGGAGAGAAGAACCTGCACATTTTGGAGCCATTTTCAGCAGGGATTTTATTGTTTATAGTCCAAGACAAGCCTAATTTGGGGACTTTTCAGTCCAGAAGGTAATTCTGTGGTAGTGCTGTTGGGCATTGTAGAAGAAAACAACAACAGTTTTGTATTCTTCCGGGTACTGGTTTCCGTTAGTAATTTTCAGACATTGACACAAACTTCTCCGAAGAGCTCACTGTGAAGCATGCTTCTCATATGGCCATTCAAACTCAATCTGGCCAGGTGAGGTGGCTCACACCTGTAATCCTAGCACTCTGGGAGGCTGAGCTTGAGCTCAGGAATTCGAGACCAGCCTGAGCAATTGCAAGACACCATCTCTAATAAAAATAGAAGAAAATGGTGGGCTTTGTGGATGGCACCAGTAGTCCCAGCTACTTGGAAGGCTGAGGCAGAAATCTCAAACCTTAGCCCAAGAGTTTGAGATTTCTGTGAGCTATGACACCACAGCACTCTACTATGACCCCATGGCACTCTACTGAGGGCAAGAGAGTGAGACTCTGTCTCAAAACAAACAACCAAAAAAACAAAACCATCTCAATTTGGTGTCAATTTTCCTCTTTGGAGACAACTTTCCATCAATCCCAGTGGAGTTACGTGAAGGACAGGAACTGGACTGGGGCTTAGGCCTGGGTTCCATTCCTTGCTGGCTCCTTGAAATAATATATCTGTGCTAATTATCTTAAGATTTAGAATTTAAACCTTTCTGGTTCCAAAGAATGCTTCTAAATCTATAAAAATAAGATGACCTCTCCTGGCTGTATCACTGTCACCTACCATACCTTGGTTCTTTCTAGTAAACCTGAAAAATGAAGCAATGATATCAAAAATAAATAAATGGGTGAGTAAAGAACTTTAACTCCCTTCAAATATCATCTCCTGGGTCATGCAGGCTGTTTTCCATACCATTCCACATACATTTTGGACATTCCTTACACATTCAATTTGATATATATTATAGTTCATTGTACATTGGTCAACGGTGAAGTGAGTCACGACATCTTTGCTTGCTTTCTCCTTGTATTATGGGTCTGCAAATACAGGGAATATTATGGGTAAGAGTAAATTTTTCTTTTTGCCAAAGTCCCAGAAGCATATGTTTGAAGATTTTTTTTTTTTGTCTTAATTACTGAGCACACTGGGGATTTGGTTATGTTCCTTCTTGAGATACGATTTATTTTGCCTCCTGAACTAATATTTGTTAAACACTGTATCTAGTCATCTATGCTGCATAAAAATTTCCCCAAACCTCAGTGTCCTAAAACAAAAATAACCATTTATGTTCTAACACGGTATCTAGGGGTCAGCGGTGATTTAACTGCAGTCAAGATCTTGGGGAAGCTGCAGTCATCTGAAGGTTGGACTTTGGAGCTCAGAGGACTTGGTCCATTAGGTTTCCACCCTGATGGATTGATTGCTCCGGTTATATTTTATCATTTCTTTCTTTTGAAGATCACTATGAACCTTGGGCTGAAAAGAAATGGCATAATCTGTCACTTAAATGTGTAGTGTGTTATGGGGAAAATATGGGAAGGGTTTTCAATCTTTTTAGCAATTCTAACCATGAGCAATTTAAGGTTCAGTTACTGATGAATTCTTAACATGAGCAGTTTAAAATTCAGCAGTGCTTCAGATCATGTAAATGATGTCAATACCCGCCTCATAATTCAGCCCAGGTGAAATAAATATTTAATTCTCATAGATAGGTCCTATATCAAACTCCATAAAGCCAATTGCGTCTTATGGAAAATATTCTCAAGAGGATGAGAAACAGGACTGGACTAGGGCTTAGACCTGAGCTCTATTCCAGCCCTGCCACTATCTGTGTGACCCCAGGCAAGCCACCTAGCCACTCTGGTGCCTTAATCACTTATTTGTAAAATGAGGAAACTGGATTAGATGCTGTGTAACTCTTTCTAGTGCAAAATTTCATGGCTCCATGGTTTCCAGCCTGTTGGGTCACCTGGATATTCCTCTGTGAGCGCCACACAGGTTGGACACTAGGGGTCACATTTAGATAACCACTTGCAAACACATCTGAGAGAGTGAGTCTGGTAAAATTGCGTCATTTCCTTTAATAGAAGCCCTGCGGCAGCCACATCACGATGCGTCGAGTTTCTTGCTTAAAAAGTCCATAATGGGGTTGTGCTGTTTCCCTTTCTGGCTGGCTGAAGGTTCTAGGGGAAAGAGAAGCACAGGCTTCTCTGACTCAGCTTTTCCCTGGGATGAATGTTATTTTTTTTTCTTTCACACATGATTCAAATTAGGCCAATCTCTCACTCATGGGGCAAATAGATTCTTCCTGAAATTTTCATATTTTCCCTCTACCAATATTCCTTCTTGGTTAGGGTGGTATCTCCAACAAGCTCATTTAAAAAAAAAAATCAAAGGTGCCTTTGACGAAAACCGGTTTTGATAGCTGATCATCAAATAATCAGTATCTGTTCCACAATTTCTTTCGTCTTCTATTTTGCTTTCCAGAGAACTCAGCTAGAGAGATGGGCTCCTTCTCTGATTTGTTTTTCAGAAGAACTCTGCAATCTTTCTTCACCACATTTTATTATAATTGGAACATTCATTTGTCTAGTCTAAGTCCCATTTGCCCTATATAAATGGTCAATTCTTAGGGAAGATGGGAAATTGAAATGATTGGTCTTCATGGGAAAGAATAATGTTATAAGCCATTCCTACACTTAATGGTGATATCATACTTCCTTTCACCTACATAGCTTTACGGTTTTCAGAGCATTTTTATATTGAGAGTCACTCCTGGTACTCCTTACCATTTTGCTCCATATGTCCTTTCCTGAGAAATAACTCAAAGAGGACGCCGGAAGGAAGGGATGCAGAGAAGGCAGCCAGCCCAGAGAAGCGGGTGAAGCACTCATCAGGGCACTCTGGATCACAGCCCTGATTCTTTCTGACCAGCTGTGTATCTTTTGGCAAGTCAGACTCTCTGGGCCTGGATTTCCTTACCTGCAAAGTGTGGATGTGGACGCTCACTGTACCTAGGAGTGCTCCTTATTAGAGAGGTGGTCACCTCTCACCTTCCTGAAACCAATCTGCCACACAGCTTCCTGGATGAGAGTGTGAAGAAAATGCCAGCTAAAGGTATGGTATTTACTTCTAGGCAGAGTCACTGTCCTGGCTGCCTTCCCTCCTTTCCATAGCTGCAACTCTGAGCTATTTGGACAACATGGAAGAAAAATCAGAAGATCCTTTGCCTTCAAGTCTAGAGCTAACCAGGAGGAGGAGAACAGAGTTTCCTGTTTCCTCACCCTAGGGCCTGTCATCCAAAGCACAAAAGGTAATGCTTTCTGCTCCTCTCCTGCCCCCTGCCCCCACCTAGGAGCCCCAGTGTCTCCACCTGAAAAGCATCTCCCTGCCCCAGACGCCTCAGCTCCAAGGAGTCCAGGTGAGAGGCTCAGGCCCCACCAAAGGCAAAGCTTGCATGTCCTTTGCTTCTACTGATGCTTCACTCCAGCTGCAGTTTTGTGGTGACCCTTCCAGGGCAGGAGGTCTTTCCATTCCCTCCAAATCTCTTCTAGACTTAGCACAGTCGCTTTTACAGCAAAACAAGGTGGAAAGCATTGGCCTTAGAGTCAGAAAAATTTGCATTTGAATTCAAGCTCTCCAGGTTCCTAGTTGGATAAGTTATTTAGCTTCCCAGCACTTCAGTTCCCATCAGTGTAGGACGTGGATTGTGTGGAACCCCAGGATACTGAATGGGACTTTTCCTGTTGTCCCAGAATCAGGGCTAAATCATAGCTAAGCCCAATAGGCTCTAAGCACTCTGCTTTCCAAGGTCAGTGAACAGCTAGTGTGTTTGGGAGAAAAAGAGGGGACTTGGAAGGCTGTGGAAGTTGTTCCCTGTGTCTATGGAAAAGAATGAGGAGGGAAGGGGAGAAGCAGCAGTTATGGGGCTGCCAGGTGGCCTCTGGGTTACATAGGGATACCCAGAAGAAGCACATTGTACGCCTCCCATGGGTCTGCAGCGAGGCACATCACTGGAGAAAGGGGTTCTGCAGCAAAGCAAAGCTGAACACCACCGTCAGCACCTTGAGTCCATCTGTGAGCAAAGCCCGCCTCAGTGGAGGCCACCAGAAGGAGGCAAGGGTTTGGCTCAGCGTCTGAGAGATGGAGAAGGAGAAAGCCAAAGACAGCAAACAGTATGAAGAGCAGACTTCATTTCCTCTCATCCCAGAGCTGGTGTGGGGTAGGTGGGGAGAAATAAGATTGGAATGAATTCTTAAAATAAGTAAGATCAAGTCTAAACAGCAAAATGAGACAGTTCCAATTACCACAAGTGATTAGAGTGTTACAGAAGCTGGCCAAGAAGTATTTATGGCCAGCTACCGAAAAGGAAAGAAGAGTGTCAAGAAAGACTATCTGGGAGTCAGTAATTAAGGAAATTAAACTTTTAGAGTATTTGTGCCCCAGTGAGCTGAGACAAGTCCTTAGTAATCCAGTTATGGCAATAATTGGCAGTTTCTTTTTTTGGTGGCTCTTTAATCTTTTCTAGCTGCTGCTTTTCCCACCATTGAGGAATTCTCTTTTATTTAAAAAAGTACATTTTCATTGCTAGTCTTACTATTTGCTTATCCTTCACATCTGCCTGCTCTATTTTTTAAATTGCACCATCTTGTCTAATGAATTCTATTCCTTTCTTCTCATTGATGAAAGATTCAAATGCACTTATATAAAAACCACTTCAGATCTATGGACTTATTATCATTTCTCTCTTCACATTCTCTCTCAAAGCCCTTCCAATCAAGCTCATCACCCCCTAAAAAGGGCTAGTGTTGAGGTCATCAATCTTGTGGCTTAATACTACTTCCATAATCCAGGCCTCCCCTTTGAACTCCAGATTTGCATAACTATTTGTTTGTCCAGCATCTATCTTAAATGTCTGTTGAGCATCCCCAATGTAGCAGATCCAAAGCAGAACTCCCAAGTTGTTCTTCTGCCCACAACTGCTCCCCTTGCAGTGTCCCTATTTTTGTTGTTGGAAAATTGATTCTTTCCACTGTTCAGAATAACAACTTTGGAGTCATTCGGGACTCCTCATTCTTTCTTTTTTTTTTTTTGAGACAGAGCTTCAAGCCATCACCCTGGATAGAGTGCCGTGGCATCACAGCTCACAGCAACCCCAACTCCTGGGCTCAAGCGAGTCTCCTGCCTCTGCCTCCCAAGCAGCTGGGATTGCAGGCACCCGCCACAAC
>CAUYRH010117214.1:0-24309 GCA_963574655.1 Perodicticus potto | reverse complement strand
TTACTGCTGGACTAAAAACCATTACAGTGTTGAAGAGCAATGGAGACAATAGGCAACCTTGCCTGGTTCCTGATCTAAGTGGAAATGTTTTCAGTTTAACTCCATTCAGTACAATATTGGCTGTGGGTTTGCTGTAGATGGCCTCTATCAGTTTAAGAAATGTCCCTTCTATACCAATTTTCTTAAGTGTTCTGATCATGAAGGGATGCTGGATATTGTCAAAAGCTTTTTCTGCATCAGTTGAGAGGATCATATGGTCTTCATTTTTTAATTTGTTTATGTGCTGAATTACATTTATGGATTTATGTATATTGAACCTTGAGACCCTGGGATAAAGCCCACTTGGTCGTGTATAAGTTGTTTGATGTATTGTTGGATTTTGTTTGTTAGTATCTTGTTAAATATTTTTGCATCAATATTCATTAGTGATATTGGTCTATAGTTTTCTTGTTGGTTCTCTCCCTGGTTTAGGGATCAAGGTGATGATAATTATTTCTTAAATTTATTTATAAACCAAATTTTTTTCCTGGAAGAGCAGACAAATTCTTCTCACTTTTGTAAAAGAGACATCAAATATGACATTCTATTAGCATTTAAGCCAAAAATGACATTTGTATAATCTTGAACAAAGAAATCTTGTCTAGCTGAAGTTTTTTACCCAGAGTAACACTGCTTCATTCATTGAAGGGTTACCACTACCTCTATTTGTGTGGTAGCAGCTATATGTAATATTTGAAGGAGAGGCAATAAGCTGTGAGTGAGAAAGAAAGTAGAAAATAGGCTGGGTGCAGTGGCTCATGTCTGTAATCCTAGCAATCTAGGGAAGCCCAAGGGGGGTGGATTGCCTGAGTGCGCAGGTTAGAGACCACCCTGAGCAAGTGCCAGACACTGTCTCTAAAAAATAGCCTGGTCTTGTGGTGGGTGCCTATAGCCCCAGCTACTTGGGAGGCTGTGGCCAGAGAATCGCTTGAGCCTAAGAGTTTGAGGTTGCTATGGTCTATAATGCTATGGCACTATATGAAGGCAACAAAGAGAGACTCTGTCTCAAAAAAAAAAAAAAAAAAAGTGGAAAATAAGAAAAAAGTTAGAACACATTGTATATTATTAGATAATACATTTATTACCTCCTTCCATTCAACATGTATACTTATTAGTATTTGGTAATTAAGGATTATCTAGTATATTTTTATTTTTATATCATTATACATTGTCAAGTGGTATGGCAGATGGTCTTAGATTCATGGCATGTTTTGTAGGAAGTGCTTTCTTGGGCTATAAAGTGAACAAGTGCATGTATGATCTGTTTATTATTTATGTTCAAAATTGTCATGACCTTTAGAAAAGTCCCTGATATTCTTTTTACCTCCTCCATGAGTTTAAATACTTTAAGAACCCCTTTGAGAGGGGAAAGAGAAATTTATGGGCACAGAGGGATCGGAAGGTGAAAAAAAAGGTGTAGACTCAATGCTTATCAGAGAGATCATATTATATGTTCTTTAGACAGTGGAGGTAAATGTTGCTAATCTTAGAAGCAGGAGTAGTACTGAATTTGGAGTCTCTTTTCTGAGGCACTTTGAGTCGGAAGGATTCAGAAAGTCGAAAAAGGAAGAATATAAAATGAAAACTGTAGGGGTTATTTTGAGGTAAAGACTGGAGGAGGTGGCAGGAAGGCTGAGCAGTCAGACAGGCCTTACCAAGCAGGTTTATGAAAGGTTTGGAAGAGGCACAGAGATGGAAGAAGCGAGATAAAGTAGGGCTTTTGTAACTGGATTGCATAATTTCATGTGCCTCACTGCTTTTGAGTAACTCAACTTTTATTTAATCTTAGAATATCTCAGAGAGGTGTAGCATTTATAGATGAAAAACAAGCTCTTGGGAACTTAACATCTAGGAAGGAGCAAAGCAAGCATAATAATGGGGAGTCTTGGGAAGAAGGGCGCTGAAAACCTAATCTCATGTATAGTTTAGTTCACGAATGGTAAGTGTGCTGAGGTCTCATCACTGGCCAGCCTACTACTTTGGGTGCTAGCTCTTTAGCTTCTTGTCTTGGGCTTCATCTAGCCCATGTAGAGGTTCCTCCTTGGAGCATAGGAACTAAGAGGAGGCAGTGGCTGTGGGTGGCCCCAGCCTGGACCTATGGGTAAAGGATGAGATGAGGGGTGAGAACAGGCTACCTTCTTGTCCTTTATGTGAATTTATAGCACACCAATGATTCATAACCATTGGTTGAACCAAAAATTCAGCAATATACTTGCATAGGAAGGCTCTTAGGATCAAGGTTTGACTATTTTTATTCTTGTAAGGCTTATATGGACTTAGAAAAAATCGATAATTTGGAATTGGAACCCACTGGGTCCTAGAACCAGGCTTGTTTCTTGAGACTGGCTTGACCCTGTCAGAGACAGATGAGAGCAAACAGGCCACTCAAAGATTGTAAAAGTCTATTTCCCTACCAGTCAGCTCTTATGGACTCTCCCTTACTATTCCTTTCTAAAAACTACCCACAATATTGAAAGAACAATTTCCTAAATTTCCTGTCTCATGATAAAAATCTAAGAATCTCTTAAAACAATGGGTTTTCTTCCTCTTGGGTTTTATTGAAATTCCTTTCTTTGGGCAGGTGTTAGGCTTTCTTTGGGAAGAAAAGCATAGGACTACTCTTCATGCAAATTAATAATAAATATTACTTGAGGACAGTAAATGAGCTGGGAAGCAAACTGGCTCTTTCAGTCATTGGCATCACTGGAAGCATTTATTAAGCTCTTTACCTTCATGGGGCAGTGAGCCAGGGGTGGTACCTAATACATTAGCAGATGTGACTTCTGCCATTGGGGACTGAGGACACCATTTGTGAGCTCATTCTTGTGTGAAATTTACCTCTGTTGTTATTCTCAGATGAAAAAAAGTAAGTATCAGTTGGGGCAAGGAATAGTGGTGGCCAGTAGCAGACTAGCATTTAGGTAGCCTGTACCCCAGGGCATCTGTCTCCTTTGTTCACTCCATGTTCCTTTCCTATTGTGCTGCTGGACGTACTTTTAAAATACTGTACCTTGGTCCAGTTAGCTTTAGGTTTTATGTAGATATGAATATTTTGAAAGAGATATATTTTCTTCCCCGCTATGTATCTTTCTGAAATGTATGGTCTGGATTGGAAACATCAGTTTGGTCAAGGAATGATTTATTTTTCTTTCTTGAGCAGGAATCTTTTGGCAGGCCCAATAATTTTTTACAATCACAAGTATTTAAAATATGCCTGGTCCTAGACAAGGTTGGAGCTAGAAGGAGTGGTTTTCTGTTCCTGCTTGAGCCCTTTTATTTTCTGTGTCCCTGTAAACCTCTGCTTCTTTTAGCTCCTGTACTTTGCACAAGGCTGGGGCTGTCCCTGACAGAATTTTATTTTTTTGGATAAGGAACCTATTTTATTTCAGACTTTAGCCAGTTTTTATAAAGGATTTATCTCTAACTTTGGTTTACTTTGACATTTATGATAAACAAGACAATGATTAAAATTAGCCATTTCTCAGACCACAACTTTGAAATCATAGAAATGGACAATTAAGCTCAACTAGTTAACAATTTCCATTCAAATGAGGATCAAACCACCTTCAATAATGTCTCAATAATGTCTTGGGCTCAAAAAATTGAGCTTTGAAGCAGAAAAACATTAATAGAAAAATCTAAAACCTCTCTATCTTAAGCCCAATAACAAACCTACAAATCCTTAAAGACAGCTCTTTCTTAAGGAAAAATCCTGAGACTTAAGCACTGTGACTTTGTAGAAGACAAGTTGGTTTAAAGAGTAAATTTACTTTTAATAATAAGAGAATAATATTTTATTTTGGGCACTTCCTCAACATTTCACAGGCCCTCAATAAGTTTTGAGGTAGGTAAATATTAGCAGTGTATTTTACAAACTAAAAATCAAGCAGATGTTATGTCATTTGTTTCAAACCACAGGAGGAGTCCTAATGTGGTCAGGAATAGTGTGTTCTCTGATCTTTCAGATTAATCTTTTTTTGTGTTACGAATTTAATGGTGCTATCTTACAAATATTCAGGAAAAAAACAAAACACTAGATACAACAGAAATTCTGCTTTGGGATATTTTTAAATTCTTAAATTGATTCAATAATGAATATACATATTATGGAATAACCTACTTGCTTTCATTACAAATATATTTATATATAAATTATCCTTAAAATTGCAAATGAATACAGTACTGATTTTGCTGCTTTTCTGCCTTTTGGGGTGGGTAGAGCAGGAAAATAAGTAGCAAGTTTTCCTCAGAGCACTAGCTAGGCAGCCTTTAAGTGCAGATATGTTCAGGGCACCATCTACTATGATTTGGGATCAAAGGAAAGCAAGTAGACAAATGGAACCAAGATCTAGAAAAGATGCCTGGACCCAAAAAAGGGAGGAGCCTCTATACAAGTCAAAGATGAAGAGAAAAATAGTATCAGCTCAGCTACAGCATTACAACTTATAGGAAGAGCTCCTAAAAGAGCAGTAATCTTGTTTCAATAAAGTCTAATAAAGTTCTAACTAGATAAACTACAAGTAAAATTAAATTGGTATTTTATTAAAGTAACATTTGTAGAAGTATCTAAATATTTTAAATACGTTTAAGTTTTACCTGTCACGTAAATTACTCTAATTGTCACTAGACTAATTCACTTAGCTCGGCATAATTACTTGATATTATTTACCAAAATTCACCTCATCTTGACATAGGTTCCTGGGCCAGTCTTCTCAACTATTTGTTTCATTATAAAGTTCCTTTTAGGGCAGCGCCTGTGGCTCAACAGAGTAGGGCGCTGGCCCCATATGCCGGAGGTGGCGGGTTCAAACCCAGCCCTGGGCAAAAACTGCAAAAAAAAAAGTTCCTTTTAGTTAAACAATTATCAATGATTAGTAAGAATAAAGAATTAAGAGTGATTAACTGAGAAATCAGAAGGAAAACACCATTAATGTATTATAAAACACAGCATTCAGCAGAGCAAATTTCAAGATAAGGATACAGACACCAGCCTATGCTTCCATAAAACCAAACAGCCCAATACCATTTGAATAAAAGAAGCACCCCAAAATAACCAAAAAGTGGGGTTGGGGATGGGTGTTGGTGTACAGAAGGCAGAGTATTGAAGCCTTTAAAACTCTGGTGTCTCCAAAATTGAGTGTGGAAGTAAAAAGTTTCTACATTTAAAAAGTTCATATAAATTGTAATTTTCACAAAAGTCAAACAAAAGGTTCTGCATAAGACAAAAGATATGCCTAAGTAACATATATTTCCACAAGGCCACTGAATGTCAGTAATACCAGTAACAAATGACAAGCTTAAGTCTATGGCAGATTGAACAAAAATTTCAGTTTGGTATTCTCTAAGCCTGAAATTGTAAACTACTCTTATGATACAAAAGCTGTAATGATATACAGAGTTTTGTATGGGAACTCGCGTGCTTCTGGATGGCAGATTTACTTTTTCTTTTTAATGGCCCATGGGATAGCATACATTTACTTTTTAATGAGTGAAATTAATACATACATTTGTGAGAGGTTGTGAAAAACTATTGTATTTACAAAAATGGCACAAAAATGAATTCAACATTTGATACACATGCGCACTTCATTCACATCCTCAACGAAAGGTTTTCTGAAACTACAGAACTGAAAAAGGATGCTAGCTTCATGGGGAGCTGTTGAGCACTAGAGTCATGTAAGTTATATTAGAGAGGGCAAATATTGCCCAAGTAAAATGCTACTGTTAAAGCTGAAACAGTCTTAAGGCCATCCAAGTTCAAGGACAGAGATACAAGTCTTTCAGAGCCCCATCTGTTTGTGCTTGAAATATGTAACCTTCTTCCAACTTGTGGTCTTAAACTTCTGTTTTACAAAATCCGAAAGGTAAATGCAGAAGAAATGACTACAACAGAAGTTATAGTAAATAAGAGTAAAATACAAAGCTATAATTAAGATGAAGTAATAAAAGCCAACACATTAAAATTGTTTAACTTGCTTGCTGGAACCAGCCCTACACTAGTAGTTAGGTAATATATACAATTATTTTAAAGTAGATTACTTATGTTGCTCTAACTTGTCCTTTTCATCAGTGCACAGTTAAACTAGTCAACACTGTACACTGTAATATTCCCTTACAGGATTAGCACCCATTACTGCTACCTGCAAAGCTTTCGGTCTCAAATGACTTCGTGAAAGGAAATAGAGAGAGGACAAGTAACATGTTAAGAAGAGATGATGGGAATTAGAGGATTCATGCAGTTCAGCCCTTTTAATCAGCCAGCCAACTTGCTAGCAACAAGGGATGGTTTCCATTGAGGTTTCCTGTGGAGTGGGAATGTGGTCTCCAGTGACCTCCTTCTTATCTGGGGCTGCAGCAGAAAGTTGCTTTCTTCCTTTTTGCTTTTGCTATGTTGTAATCTCCAGAATCAAAATATTTTTGCCTTTTTTGGAATTGTTTCCTTAAGAAATATGAACCTGCAGGCTTTTGTTCCAGATGAGGATATCTAGCTTTTAATTTTGCTTCTTCAGCTTTCTCTGGACTGGTCACTTTATCTTCCATTTCCTTCTGCTCCTCTGCCGAGGCCACCTCGGTGACTTCGCAGACATAGCGCTCCTTTTGACCTCGCTTCTTCAGCCCAGAATTTTTAAAAAGGTCTTTTATTTTAAAATAATTTTATTTATTTATCTATTTTGAGACAGAGCCCCAAGCTGTCACCCTGGATAGAGTGTTGTGGCATCACAGCTCACAGCAACCTCCAATTCCTGGGCTCAAGCGAGTCTCCCGCCTCCGCCTCCCAAGTAGCTGGGACTACAGGCGTCCGCCACAATGCCCGGCCATTTTTTGGTTGCAGCCGTCATTGTTTGGCGGGCCCGGGCTGGATTCGAACCCGACAGCTCAGGGGTACATGGCTGGTGCCTTAGCCCATTGAGCCACAGGCACCGAGCCTTTGTTTTTTTTTTTTTGAAACAGAGTCTCAGTCTGTCACCCTGGGTATAGTGCCTTGGTGTCATAGCTCACAGTAACCTTAAACTCTTGGGCTCAAGCTATCCTCCTGCCTCAGCCTCCCAAGTAGCTGGGACTACAGGTGCCCACCACAACACCTAGCTAGTTTTTCTATTTTTAGTAGAGATGGGGTCTCACTTTGCTCAAGCAATCCTCCCACCTTGGCCTCCCAGAGTGCTGGGATTACAGGCATGAGCCCCCGTGCCTGGCCTAGACCAGGAATTTAGATCGACTGTAATTAAGATGTTGAGAGCCATGATAAAGTAGGCAACATGCCAGAACACACTGGCTAGGTAAGCAGAGAGAAGAACATTCTAAGAAAGAATCAGACAGAAATGCTAGCAATCAAAAACACTGCAGTGGAAATGAAGAACCCCTTCAACGGGTTCATCAGTAGACAGGCATGGGTCAGGAAAGAATCACTGAGCTTGAGGATATTTCAATAGTAACTTCCAGGACAGAATATCCAAGAATTATGGGTAAATGACAAAATGTGTAACATATGCACAAATGGGAATACCAGAAGGGGAAGTAAGCCAAACATTAGAACACGAGAAAAATTTAAAGCAATAACAACTGACAATTTACCCCAAATTAATGTCATACACCTAACTGTAGATCCAGGGAGCTCAGAGAACTTTAACAGAAAGATAACTGGAAAAATTCCAAGATACTTACAGATTAAACAATATATGGGCCAAAGAAGAATTTTTTTTTTTTCTTTTTGAGACAGAGTCTCACTTTCTCGTCCCTGGTAGAGTGCTGTGGCATCACAGCTCACAGCAACCTCAAACTTTGGGGCTCCAGTGATTCTCTTGCCTCAGCCTCCCAAGTAGCTGGGACTTCAGGTGCCCTCTACAATGCTTGGCTAATTTTTCTATTTTTAGTAGAGACAGGGTCTCGGTCTTGCTCAGGCTGGTCTCAAACAAGTAAGCTCAAGTGATCCACCTGCCTTGGCTGCCCAGAGTGCTGGGATTACAGGCATGAGCCACTGCGCCCACCGAAAGAACAAATCTTAAAAGAAATTTTTTAAAAAGCTCATTGTATTCAAGAACACTAGCACGAAAAGTAAAAAATATTTTCAACTAAACAAAAATGAAAACACAACTTATCAAAAGTAGGGCTGGCTTGGCGCCTCTGGCTCAACAGGCTAAGGCGCCAGTCACATACACCTAAGCAGGCGGGTTCGAATCCAGCCTGGGCCCGCCAAACAACGACGGCAGCAACCAAAAAATGGCCGGGCATTGCGGCGGGCGTCTGTAGTCCCAGCTACTTGGGAGGCGGAGGCAAGAGACTCGCTTAAGCCCAGGAATTGGGGGTTGCTGTGAGCTGTGATGCCACAGCACTCTATCCAGGGTGACAGCTTGAGGCTCTGTCTCAAAAAAAAAAAAAAAAAAAAAGTAGTGCTTAGAGTGAAATTTAAAGCATTGAGTGCATATATTAGAAAAGAAGAAAGACTTCAAATCAATCATCTAAGTTTCTGCCTTAGGAAACTAGAAAAAGAAGAGCAAATTAACTCCCAAGGGGAAAAAAAGAAATAATAAAAATTTGAGAAGAAACCAATGAAATTGAAAATAGGAACTTAATAGAGAAAATAAATGGATTCAAAAACCAGTTTTTTCTTTCAATCAATAAAAGTGGTACACCTCTAACCAGAGAAAAAAGAAAAAAGAGAGAGGGCACAAATTACTAATATCAGAAATGAAAGAAAAGCTACTACCACAGATCACATGGACATTAAAGGGTTAATTTAAAAAATGGCTGAGAAAAAAATAATATGAACAAATGAATGCTTACAAATTCTATAACCTAGATAAAAGGGACGAACTTCCCGAAAGGCACAATCTGCCAAAAGTAAGAAGAGAAGAAACAAACTGCATGTGTGTATATTTGTTAAAGAAGTTGAATCTATAATAACCTTCCAAAAGAGAAAGCTCCAGACCCAGATGGACTCACTGGTGAATTCTACCAATTTTTAAAGGAAAAAATTATAACAATTCTCTACAATTTCTTTCAAAAGATAAAAGCAGAGGGGCCAGCATCCCCCTAATAACATAATCAAACAAAGACCTTACAAGAAAAGAAAACAACACACCAATATCTCTCATGAACATAGATGAAAAATCTTCAACAAAATATCAGCAAATCAAGTCCAACAATGTATAAAAGTTATACACCATGATCAAGTGAGATTTATCTAGATATGCAAAGATAGATCAACATCAAAAATCAGTTCGTGTAATTCATAAGATCAACACACTAAAGAAGAAAAATCACTTAACTGTATCAAGAGATGCAGAAAAGGCATTTGAGAAAATTTGCTGTATATTCATGAGAAAAAAGTAAACTAAGAATGGGGGAAACTTCTTCAAATTGGTAAAGAGCATCTATAAAAAAATCTACAGCTAACATTCTACTTAATGATGAGAAGCTAGAAGCTTTCCTACAAAGTCAGAAACAAGGCAAGGATGCCCCCCTCATCCATCACTCCTTTTCAACATCATACTGAAGTTCTAGCTAATGCAATAAAACAAGAAAAGGAAATTTGTATAATATGCATATTGGAAAGGAAGAAATAAAACTGCCTTATTTTTCTTTTCTTTTTATTTATTTATTTTTTTATGTTTTTGAGACAAGGCTTCACTGCACCTGGCCAAAACTGTCTTTGTTCAAGATGACATAACTATCTATGCAGAGAATCCAAAAGAACCAACAACAATAAAAAACCTCCTGGAACTACTAAGCAATTATAGCAAAGTTGGAGGATACAAGGTTAACCTACAAAAGTCAATCACTTTCCTGTATACTAGCAATGAGTAAGTGGAATTTGAAGTTTAAAACACTATGCTATTTGCATTAGCACCCCCCAAAATGAGATACTTAGATCTAAATCTAACAAAATATGTATAAAGTGTATATGAAGAAAACTACAAAACTCTGATGAAAGAAATCAAAGAACTAAATAAATAGAGAAATTCTAAGTTCATGAATAGGAAGACTGGAATGTTATCAAGTTATCAGTTCTTCCCAACTTGATCTATAGATTCAATGTAATCCCAATCAAAATCCAAGCAAATTATTTTGTGAATGGCAACAAACTCATTATGAGGGGAAAGACCCAGAATCGCCAACACAATATTGAAAGAGAAGAATAGAATTGGAAGACTAACCCTACCAGACTTCAAGACTTACTAGAAATGCTACCATAATCAAGATAGTTTAGTATTGGTGAAAGAATACACAACTAGGGCTTGTCGCCTGTGGTTCAACGGGCTAAGGCGCATACACATGAGTTGGCGGGTTCGAATCCAGCCTGGGCCCGCCAAACAACGGCTGCAACCAAAAAATGGCCAGGTATTATGGCAGGCACCTGTAGTCCCAGCTACTTGGGAGGCAGAGGCAGGAGACTCGCTTGAGCCCAGGAATTGGAGGTTGCTGTGAGCTGTGAAGCTGTGATGCCACAGCACTCTACCCAGGGTGACAGCTTGAGGCTCTGTCTCAAACAAAAAAAAAAAGAATACACAACTAGATCAATGGAACAGAATAAAGATACTGGAAATAGACCCACATAAATACAGTCTACTGATTTTTGACAAAGGAGCAAAGGCAATTCAATTAAGAAAAGTTAGTCTTTTCAACAAGTAAGGATACAACAACTGGACATCCAAAAAATTATCTGAACACAAACCTTATCCCCTGCACAAAAATGAACTCAAAATGGATCACAAATGCAAATGTCAAATGCAAAATTATAAAACTCCTAGAAGATAACATAGGAGAAGATCTAGATAATCTTGGGTTTGGCAGTGACATTTTATATATAACACCAAAGGCATGATCTGTAAAAGAAATAATTGACAAGCTAGATTTCATTAAAATTTAAAACTTTTGCTCTTTAAAAACTTTGTAAAGAGAATGAAAAGATAAACCACAGACTGGGAAAAATTATTTGCAAAAGGTATCTGATAAAAGGGCTGTTATCCAAATATAGGAGGAATATCCAAAAAAAAAAAAAAGCAATCAACAATAAGAAAATAAACAACCCTATTAAAAAATGGGCCAAAGATGTTAATAGACATCTCAACCAAAGGAAGATATACAGATGGCAAACAAGCATGTGAAAAGACACTCCCTAGTATACATCATTAAGGAAATGCAAATTAAACCAATGAGACACCACTACATGCTTACTGGAATAGCCAAAACGCAGAACACTGACCACACCAAAGGCTGACAAGAATGTGAAGCAACAAGAACTTTCATTCAGTCCTCGAGGCGATGCAAAATGGTGCAGCCACTTTGGAAGACAGTTTGGCAGTTTCTTAAAAACCAAACAGACCCTCGCCATGCAATCCAGCAACTATGCTGCTTGGTATTTACTCAAAAGAAGTGAAAATTTATGTCCGCACAAAAACCTGCGCTGAGATGTTTATAACAGCTTTATTTATAAGGGCCAAATCTTAGAAGCAACCAAAATGTCCTTCAGCATGTGAATGAATAAATACATTGTGGTATATCCAGGCAATGTAGTGTTATTTAGTGCTAAAAAGCAACGGAACTATCAAACCATGAAAAGACATGGAGGAAACGTAAACGCATATTACTAAGTGAATGAAGCCAACCTGAAAAGCCTACATATTTATGACATTCTGGAAAAGGCAAAACTATGGAGACAGCAAAAAAATCAGTGGTTGCCAGGAGTTGGGGGAAAAGAAGAGATGAATGGGTGAAGCAAAGAGGCTTCTCAGGGCAGTGAAACTATTTTGTATGATACTGTGCTGGTGGATATGTGTTATTATACATTTATCACATCCATAGAACGTACAGTACCAAGAGTGACCTTAACGTAAAGTAGGGGCTTTGGGTGATGATCGTGTGTCAGTGCGGGTTCATTGATCGTAAGGAATGTGCCTCTCTGGTGAGGGATGTTGATAATGAGGGCGGCTGCGCACATGTGGAGGGAAGGGGTTTATGGAAAACCTCTGTACTCAAAATTGCTCTTAAAAATAGTCTATATATTTTTTAAAAATCCAGATGCAAGGTGATGGAGGCTTGGACAAGGCTGGTAGCAGAAATGGGGAGAAGTGTTTGGATTCTGGTTACGTTTCGAAAGAAGAGCCAACAGAATTTGCCAGTGTGTTGATACGGAGTTTCAGGGCCACAGAAAACTCAGACTACAGCCTACATAAGGTGATATGTGAAAAAGACTTCACACAGGGCCAAGCACATACTAGATACTCAGCAAACAGCAACATCATGTGAAATTTCAGAAGCCGTGATGGTCCTCTGCTAGGTAATGTGCTAATCAGATCATTCGTGGGGGGTAGGGGCTGGGACACACGGAACAAGGAGAAGACATCCAAGCTCTGGCCAACTCTGGAAAGACCTCTTTTATGTGCAATATTTTCAATTCTGGAAAGAAGAGATCAATTGAAGTAGATACAAAGGAAAAACAAGAGTGATTCATCCCAGGAACAGTACATAATAATAAAGCCATAGATAACACTTAATAATCGCAGTGGCAACACTGGCCAGACCTGTAGAGTGTTGCATTTTTCAAAGTCCTTTGATAGGCCAAGCTCTTCATTACGGTGCTTTTAAGTTAAATGAGATCCGTGCTACGGGGTGAAAAAAAACCAAAGGATTAGTTTTTTAAGCATTTAGTCAATTCCCAAAGGATACAATGTTATTCTAATTGGATCATTCCTATCATTTTTTGAGCCCCAACTATGTACAACACACATTATTTTCTCCAATGCTCAGATCACCCAGGAGGGTAGTTATTATTGTGTCCATTTCACAGATGAGAAAATTAAGGCTTATATAAGGCAATCACTTGCTAAAAAGTCACAGACCTGTGTTGAAACCCAAATATGTGTCTCCTTAGCCTGCATCTTCTGCTGTACCACATTGCCTCACCTCCTAATGCTGACAATAGCCAGACTTCACTTAGCATTCACCTCGTACTAAGCTCGGGTACAAACTACTACCACCCTCGTTTCACAGATGAGGAAAATAAAGCTCTCACGTGTTTTTAAAGCATTTTTGAATATAATTGTAATATATGTTTATGGCAAAATTTTCAGAAAATATAACAAAGAAAGAAAAAAATCACCTATAATATGATCCTTCTGCTCTGATAACCAGGATTATCATTTTGTTGTGTAACTTTTTATTTTCAATTTTTTTCTAATTTTTAGACAGAGTCTTATTCTGTAGCCCAGGCTGGAGTGCAATGGCACGATCATAGATCACTGTACTCTCAAACTCCTGGGTTCAGTGATCCTCCAGCCTTAGTCTCTCAAGTAGCTAGGACTATAGGCACGAGCTCCCATGCCTGGCTAATTTTCTTTATTTTTGCAGACATGGGGTCTGACTATGTTGCTTAGACTAGTCTCAAGCTTCTAGTTTCAAGGGATCCTCCTACCTCCGCCTCCCAAAATGCTGAGAGTTTAGGTGCAAGCCACCACCCAAAACTTTTTAATCTTTTCCCAACACACACATGTATACACATTTTTTACAAAAATTAGATTGTATTAGGCCGGGCGAGCTGGCTCACACTTGTACTCCTAGCACTCTGGGAGACCAAGACAGGTGGATTGCCTGAGCAAGAGCAAGATCCTGTCTCTTAAATAAAATAACCAGGCATTGTGGCAGGTGCCTATAGTCCTAGCTATTTGGGAGACTGAAGCAAGAGGATCACCTGAGCCCAAGAGTTTGGGATTGCTGTAGGCTATGACGCCACAGTACTCTACCAAGGGTGACATAGTGAGATTTTGTCTCAAAAAAAAAAAAAAAGAGAGAGAGAGAGAGAGATTGTATTGTATTTGATTTGTTTAAACCTTTCTTTCCCACTCAATTAGTATGTTGTCAACATCTTTCTGCTGTAAATATTTCCTATGCTGGTGATTTTTTACTTTCTTGGGTCATGCACCTATTCAAGAATCCGTAAGAACTCTCCCTCCCAGAAGTGTCCATACCTGCACACACACACACACACAAAAAAAATTTTGTATATAATTTCAGAGATTTCTATGGATCCTAACTAAGAGGCCCATTTCTATAACATCCTCCAATTCCTGAATAATATTCTACCATGGAAGGATGCCCTGTAAGTTCCTGAACCAAGCAGCAGATTTGCCAAGTCTCCTGCAATTGGGTATTTATAGATTATTTCCAGTTTTCCACTATGATAAACACTGTTGCAATGACGATTTCTATGGATAAATCTTTGAGTATGGCCCTACTTATTGCCTTGGGATTAATTCCAAGAGTAAGAACATTTTTAAGACTTTTGATAGTATTTCCGAATTGCCGTCCAGCAAAGTTGTATCAAATTACACTCCCACCAGCAGTGCCTAAGAGGACCTGTGTTTCCACATTGTTGCTCATATTGGGTCCTATAAAACACCACATATACTTTGAACCTTTTTAACCCTGGCTCAGAACTTTTCTTTCTCTTTTTTTCTGTCTTGAAAACAGAGATTTCTGGCTCAAGGAGCTGGAAACAACAGTCTTTGGGGAAGACTCCAGATTGGGAATTGCTGTCTTTCCCTGCTTCAACAAAGCCCTGAGACTGTGGTTTCCGCAACTTAACATAAGACCTTCCTTTGCAGATCTCTGCCCTTGTAGGGAAAACGGCGGTGCTGGGTGAGAAGAAACAAACAGGTTGACCTTTTTCCTCTTTGCTGATTTTAAAATTTACATCCTGAAATGTTTGTCCCCAAAGCAACCAGAAGGGTTTCTTTTACTAGATCTTAAAATTCATAGACAAGTAATTCTGTAATGTGACTGTTCCTTCTCTCCCACTCTAAACAGCCAAATCTGGCTCCTGATATATAAAATTTACTGGGGAAAAAAACTTAAGTTTGGCTCGAGAACTCCATAAGAATGGTTATGAGGAGAAATTCCCTGCATATAGTAGGCACTCAATAAATGTTTGTTGAATTGCCTTGGAAGACTTGGACACGCACCCTAGAGTAATAGATGTCTGTGCGTGCTAACTACTAAAGCTTTCATTAACTGTGGCAGTGTTAAATACAGTCGGCCCTAATGAGGGGGTGTGGTGGTGACCTGAATACACCAAAACAGAGGGAAATCCCAGATCAACTCTATTTAGTCTTGAAATACAGTCCAATGATTTTTTTTTCCTGTTATAAATGTACCTTTCCAATTCCACTTGGCTTAGGCGAATATTGCAATGAGCTTATCCTCCATGAGTCCACAGAGAGAACCCGCTGTGCAAGGCAGTCTACCAGCTAGATTTAAAAGTCACCAAGGAAATTTAAATGTGTGGACATGCTGGAAGATGTTGAGGATGAGTATTCATTGTTTGTTTTTTTTTAAGACACAGTCTCACTTTGTAACCCTTGGTAGAGTGCCGTGGCGTCACAGCTCACAGCAACTTCAAACCCTTGGGTTTAAGTGATCCTCTGGCCTCAGCCTTCCGTGTAGCAGGGACTACAGAAGCCTGCCACAGCGCCTGGCTATTTTTAGAGATGATGCATTGCTCTTGCTCAGACTGGTCTCAAACTCCTAAGCTCAGGAAATCCACCTGCCTCTGTCACCCAGAGTTCTTGGATTACAGGCATGAGCCACCCCACCATATTCATTGTAGTAAGTGTGATATTCATTGTAGTAAGTGTGATATTGGTATTATTTTAGCTGTGTAGGAAATATATTCATTTTTTCTTTTAAAGATACATACTGGAATTAACAAACAAAAGTTATCATAGACCATTTACAAAAGGGATCATAAAGATTTGACTACATTACAGCAATAACTACCATTTACTGAAAGTTGTTTTTTTGTGTGTGCAAATTGCTTTAGATATATTAACTTGAAACTTTGCAATAAAACCTCTGTGAAGCAGGTATCATTGTTTCCCATTTTACAGATGAATAAACTGAGGCCCAGAAGCAGTAGTGACTATCAAATATGTCTGTCCTAGTTCTGTTTCAGAAAACCCTTCTCCCTAATTGGACACTGTAGTAAATGAAACTAACAGTCAAAGCACCTGGCCCTCCTGCCCAGGGGATGGTGCCGTACCCAGGCCTCTCCTATAATCCAAGGTCTACATGAATAATATTCCAAGCAGAGATGATGGAAACTCTGAAAAGTTCATTCAATAGTCCTTTCCTAGGACAGGAGCTTGAGCTTCCCCTGCTCATGGGGCAGCCACA
Source organism: Perodicticus potto (assembly GCA_963574655.1). Lineage (NCBI taxonomy): Eukaryota > Metazoa > Chordata > Mammalia > Primates > Lorisidae > Perodicticus > Perodicticus potto. Next base: position 8,103 of record CAUYRH010117214.1, on the reverse strand, counting down.
GTTAGTTTCCATTGCATGCAACCAAAGAATGCTGACCCACAGAGAAACGTCGTCTGAGTCTTCATGGCTAGAAAGTAGGCAGAGTGAGGATTTAAACCCATGGCTGCCTGATGTCAAAGCTCCAGGCTGTCCCTCATACAACATGCATAGGGGGTTAAGTTCACACAACATCCAAGTCCTAACTTTCACTTTCCCTGCCTTCTGCTTCTTCCCTATAAAATTCTTACACACTTACTTTGATGTCTCTCTACTCACAGGTATATAACAATACATCATTGCACCAATGTTTTAATTCAGGGATTGTTTTAAGTCATATCTCCCTACACTAATAAGCTGCGAAGGACAGAATGTAACAGCTACTCCCACCATCTTTTTGTCAATGAGCAACATCAATGGGGAGGCATGAACAGGTCATCTGGTCCAGCCTCCTGCCTCAAAGAAATGCTGCCCTAAAATCAATAAAATGCAGTCATGTGACTGGCGTCACTTTTGCAGTCACCATTATTATGAGTCTACTAACTTAATGTCAGCCTTACCCAGGGAGAGCACCACGGGCTTTCCTAACACAGAAAGTGCTAAGTCCTAAAAAAGACTGATTACAGGAGAGAACCTCACGAGCCTCTGAGGGTCGTGGGAAGACCGCAGGCTCTACAGTCAGAAAGACACATCTCCTGCCAGGTGCGTGACTGTAGACGATTACTTGCCTGCTCTGAGCCTCAGCCTCCTCATCAGCAAAATGGGGATAATAATAATAATGATAATAATGATGCTGATGATAGTGTCAGCTCTACAGTGTTCTTGAGATGACTATATCAGATGACAGGTAAACGGCTTGACACACTCTAGGAGCCAACAATGCTAGTGCTTTCTTTCCTAAATAATTGAGGACAGTTGATCGCTTATGACTATTTTTAAAGATCTCCAAGGAAGGAGAAACCATAGCATCCCTTGGTAGCTACTGCCTGTGTTTAACAACCCACTTAGATGATGTGTGAATATAGCACAGAGGCCCACATCCAAGGAGGCTGACGCAGGCTGGGAGGCATGCCAAGCAGCTTGCTGGACCGCTACCCATGCTATACCTTCCCCCGCCATTGCCTCCTAAATATATATATCAGCTTAGCCATCCTTCCCGGGCCAACCTCCTCTTGGAAACCCTCTCTGATAATCCCCTGGCTTGAAATGTTTTTGATCTTCACTATAACACCTGTTGGCTGTAACATTCTTCAGGCATTTACCCAAAACAGGCTGGTACTGTGACTATTTATGTCATTAATTAGTTAACTCAATAAATGGATAGTGAGCGCTCTCTACACTATCACTGCATGGTCCTGGGCACTAGGGATATGGTAGTGAACGCAGCAAATGAGGCCCCCACCCTTAGGAAGTCCAGCAAGGGAGAGGGGACAGAAAATAAATATATAGTGTGTCAGTTGATCAAAAGTGTGGCAGAGGAAACTAGAGCAGGTTGAGAGGGTTGGGAGTGGCCATTCTATATGGGGACTGCTTGGGAGAGCTCAGCCTTCAGGGAAACTGTGAGCTCCTGGGGAGTCAGAGGAGGCAACAGAGAATAGTGGTTAGAGATGAAAGCTCTGGAGTCTGGATGACCTGGTTTAAATCCCTGCCCCACCACACCTTCGCTGTATGACAAGTTTCCTTCCCTGCGTCTCAGTCTCTTCTGGAAAATGGAGAAAGAACAGTATCTCAGAGGAATATTGTGAAGATTCAGTGAAATCGTGAACGTACAGTGTTCAGCACCAAAGGTGAATTTGCCCTGAAATTAATGACGCTTCAGGGACACGATGCCCCCCCCAACACAGATACGCACTTGCAGGAGCCCCTCCGAGACCCTTGGAAAGGCCTAGTGACGATTTGACATATCTTGCCAAATACGTCAACAATAACCGGTCATTTAATAAGACGAATCGTGTCTCTTCCCACCTTCTGTCACACACCTCGTGTCTAATGACACTGGAGAGGATGCAGGCCTTTCTTCTCATAATTCTCTAATCTTCTTAGAGATTACCCTCTCAAATTGCATAAGCCACGGGCTTCATAGAACTTGAATATACTCCTCCTGGCACCTGGTGGCAGCTACCGTGGCCATAACCGGGTATCTTTGCCTCTTTGGCAGCATCCAGCCAAGTGACCCACACAGAGCAGGTGTTCAGTAATTACATCATAGACGAAGGAATGATGGGGATCTATAGCCTCAGAGAGCAAGGGGTCCTTACCATGCCAATTACCTCCTTTTCCTCCCCTGTGCAAGAAATTTTGGGAGGATTGTAAGGACACCTGGGAGATTTCTGGAAGAAACAGAGCAGAGTGAGTCCTTGCCTGGAAGACCCATTTCCCATTCTCTTGGGGTGCAGTGGTCACAGCTCAACATCTGAGGATCTTCCTGGAGGGCTGAGGACTGTAGATGTTGCTGGGGTAACCCCAACCGCTGCCTCAACACCTCACACCTCCGATGGGATCCCCACTTCCAAAGGCTTGTACTCAGGCCTCAGGACACTCCTTCCTGGCTCATCGCCAGGAGCCACCCCCAAGGTCAGACGGTTCTTATATTTAAATTGGAAAGCTCCTGAAATCCATGTCCAGCGTGGAGATGAGCTGTTCTCCCCTGGTGAGGGTTGAAAACAGCTCATGACCACCTTCCAAAGGAAAACCTGCCTACTTGAAAGAAGTTATAAAATCACATGTCAGCCTTTTTTTCCCCAGCCAAATGATGCCAATTCCTAATACCAAAGGGAAAGAACGTGACTCACTGATGCTCCCGGTTCTGACGGCTGATTGCCATAAATTCCCTGGCCCCAGAGTTCACTCTGCTTTCTCCTTTCTGACTGTTCTTCAGTCACCACAAGACAGTCATCCTCTCTTCTTGCTTTTCTCCCGGAGAGCTTTAGAAGGACCGGCCCCCTGGCAAGGTCACACCAAGTCCCTTTGCCTATGTCCGGTCTGGAGGCAGAGGAGGACTTGCTTTTAGTGTCCGCGTGCGTGCGTGCGTGCGTGCGTGCGCATGCGTGTACGTGCGTGCGTGTGCGTGTTTGTGCGCGTGTATGTGCGTGCATGCGTGCGTGCGTGTGCGTGCGCGTGTATAGGCACATTTATTTCTATCACCCATCAAACAGAGAATCTTTGTTCTACCTTCCCGGGCGTGTTTCAGAGCACACAGCAGCAGCAGGCAGAGGAGCCCGGGATCTCTCCCTGAAGGAACATTCCACCTGGAAAGAACTGACTCCTAAGCCCAAGACTCCCAGAAGGTGGAGGATTCAACCTCCATTCTGCCCTCCTGCCACCCTCCAGCATGAGAGGAAGCCCGAGGACTTACAGGAGCAATTGCTCTTTTTTCAAGGGAGTCAGGGAGTCACTTTGAGTGATGTTTAAATCATCAGCATAATATATTGAACTTATGGGCCCAACATTATCAGGACACATATTATTCTAAAAGTGCGATTGTGTCTTGGTGAGGTGCTACCTCCCAACAGTAGTTTTTCCTTAACCGTCTGGAAGAGTCCCAGTGTTTGAGGCTGTTATTATTGTTTTTTTTTAATTGAGGCAGTTTGTTAAATGTGTAATTAAATGGGATTGGAATGTGTAGCTTTGTATAAACTGAAAATGGAAAAGTCCTTTGTCTGACCATGTGACCTGATTTGGGATTCAAAAACCAGGATCCCTGTAACAGGAGGACACCGTGTCTTTCAATTAGGCAGCTTTTGATGACAGAGTTAAGAACCTGAGGCTGGCATGGAGGATGCAAAAATACTTTTTCATGCCATACAGGTGGAAGCATTTATCATCATCATCATCAACAACAATAATAATTGGGTCACGGGATCTTTTCAAATGTAGGTCTAATCACATATGCCTTGTGTCCAAGGCCTCCCACTGGCCTTAGGAAAAGACCAGAGCCTTAGATAGTCCCCCAAACCCCGTATGGCCTGGCTCCTGCCTGCCTGCCAGTACCAGCCGCCTATCACTCTCTGTTCCCCCCATGCAGCCTTTTCTCAGCTTGCCAAGTTCAAAACTATGCTGCCAGTCTCAGGACTCTGCATGCTCCTTTGGTCTGGAACATTTGTCCCTTTTCACTTTATCCCTTCTTTTTTTATTTATTTTTTTTCCTTCAGATATCATATAACTACAACGCACTAACCGATTATGCCACTGGAGCTCTTTTTCTTCAGATATCAATCACACTTCCTCAGGGCAATTTTCTTTGCCTTTCCCGACTGGGTGAAAACTTCCTTTATATGTTCTCATAGAATCATGGGAGGTCCCATTGTTCATTCATGCAGACTTCTTCAGTGCCTACTACATATTGAACAGGATTCTGGGGCCTAGGAATACAGTGAAGGAATGAATGCCCTGCCTCTGGGTAATGTCCATTGAGACAGAAGAAGAGACAACAAACGAACAGCACATATATATAATAGGAAGCCAGCCAGCGATAGGTGTCGTGGAGAAAAATAAAGCTGGGTAAGGATTAGTGTGGTGGCTGGGATGGGGACAACAGAGAAAACCTTTTGGAGAAGATGACATTAAAACAGAAACCTCTATGACATGAGGAGGCAAATTATGCCAAAGTATGTGGAAAAAACATTCCAGACAAAAGGAGTAGCTAGTGCAAAGGCCCTGGGGCAGGGATAAATTTGTTAAGTCCAAAGAGCAGCAGCAGACCAGCGTGGCTAGAGTTGTGAACAAGTTGGGAAAGTACTAAATGGGGCTGGAGGACATGCAGACAACCCTTGATGAATTTTGTCACAACAAGAAGCAGAGAAATAGGGCAGGAGCAGGCAATCACAAGAGCTCTACAGAGGGTGCATCTGTTTTGTTTGGAGTTTTTGTGATTGTTGTCATTTGGATTTTATTTTATTTTATTTTATTTTATTTTATTTTATTTTATTTTATTTTATTTTCTAAGACAGAGTCTTACTCTGTTGCCTGGGCTTGAATGCAGTGGCATCATCATAGCTCACTGCAACCTCAAATTCCTGGACTCAAGCCATCCTCCCACCTCAGCCCCTCAAAGTGCTGAGATTACAGGTATGAGCCACCACCATGCCCAGCCTGTTTTTTTGTTTTGTTTTAAGATGGGAAATAATACAGCATATCTGTATGCTAAAAGGAAAGTTCCAGTAGAGAAGGAGACATCCGTGATTCATGAGAGAGAGATAACTGCGTCACAGTCCTTGGGTAGGTGAGAGAGAATGGTATTCAGGGGCCCAGGAGAGGGGGGCATGATACAGGGATGGTTTGTAATTTGCAACAGGAAGGAGAGCAGAGCATTGATGTGCAGACGCTGGAGGTTGGTAAGCTTAGTGGTGGGTAATGAACATTCTCATGGCCTCCGTTTTCTCAATGAATAGAAAGACGTGAGCTTTAGCTGGAAAGCAGGCAGGGAGGTATTGGAGTTAGAGGAAAAACAAGAAGGTACAAAACAGATGTCCTGGATAATGGCAGAGCACCTGGGGAACTGCAGCAGGACTGTTGGGCAATGCTGAAGCAGTCAGCTTATCTGTGGATGTCAATGTAAAATGAGGCCTGTCTGGCAGGGTGTTTTCTCCCAGTCACATTCTTGTGCCCAGAGACAGGTCTAATGCAGGTGTTCTATCGCAGGTGAATACAGCACAGCCAGGGTATGACAGAGCAAATATGATGCTGGGCCACAGGTTGGGTTAGGAGGTAACTAAAGACCTGGGTCAGGGGAAGTGAAGAACAGTGAAGTGGCAAAGGGCCAAGAAATTACTAGAAGGGACGTCCTGGGGCAATTGAGCTGGGAAGACACATAGTAATGGACCAACTCGGATGACTGAAATGGAAACCTCAGAAGTTCTGTAGTAATGATGAGGTCTGTGTGTGACTCTACGGTTTAGTGGAAGGGAGGAAGGGGGCTCATGGCATTGATGCATCAAGAAACAGGAGGCCAGGTGACAGATGGTCATCTCCGTGGATCTAAAAAGACACCGTGGACAGTGGCAGGTGTGGAGAAAGTCAGTGAGCTGGCCAGCCAGATTCTCCTTAAGTGCATGAGCAGGAGGTGGGTAGATAGCAGGACAGATGGTTTGATGATATGTCCTCCATTTTTCTGTTTATAGGATTATTTGGTTAATGTTGATTTCATCCACTACACCCCTGGGGGCCATGGCTGTTTGTTTTCACCACGCTATTCCCAGCAGCAAGCACAATGCCCAGCACCTGTAGGTACTTACTAAAAACTTCTTGAGCAAATGAACCAATCAATACTCTTCTCTGGAATAGGAGAAAAACAGAAGGTGGGAGGCAGAGATCCAATAGTTGGCCTTTTTCTCTTCCCATTAAAGTCCTCACTATAATCCTAATTTTCAGAAACGTCAGTCTGTGGTTATTCAACTAATATTCACAAAATGCCTCTAAAGTGCCCGGTGCTGTACTATGTGCTTCAAAAAGGAATAAGGTGTGGGTGCAGCTCTTGAAGATCTCAAAGTATATCCAGGTAGACCCATGAATAAGTAACTTTGATACAAAGTTACTTAGTTAGAGCAATGATAGAGAGAGGTAGGAGCAAAATGCTGGCAGAGCACAGAACATAACCCCTGGGGGAGAGGGGAAGGCTCTGGATATAATCTGTGGAGAGTAGGGAGGGTCAGCTGCCAACACAAGTGGAAGTTAGGCCAATGACCAACCTATACAAAGGTACCAAGAACAGTAAAAGCTTAGCAAATTGGGAAGTCTGATGAGGCTATGAAGTAAAATAAAAATGCCATATAGCCCTTATATGTATGGCCAGTGTGTTTGTGGCAAGGATGTCAAGATAATTCAATGGGAAAATAATAGTCTTTTTAACAAATGGTGCTTAGAAAACTTGATAGCCAGATGAAAAGAATAAAGTTGGATCTCTACCTCACACCATATACAAAAATTAACACAAAATGGATCAAAGACATAAATGCAAGAGTCAAAACTACAAAACTCTCAGAAGAATACCTAAGGGTAAATCTTTATGACTTTGGATTAGGCAATGGTTCATTAGATGACACCAAAAGCACAAACTAAATGAAAAACCAGACAAATTGGACTTTATCAAATTTAAACGTTTGTGCTTCAAAGGAGAACATCCAAAAAGTGGAATGACAAACCACAGGATCAAAGAAAGTATTTTCAAATCACATATCTGATAAGGGACTAGTGTCTAGAATATCTAAAGAACATTGACAACTAAATAGCAAAAAGACAGATAAACTTTTTTAATAGGGAAAAGATTTAAATACTCCTTCAGAGAAGATATTCTAATGCCCAGGAAGCACATGAAAAGACGTCTTACATCATTAGTCATTCCAGAAATATAAATCAAAACCACAATGTCACTTCACATCCACTGGGATGGCTGGAATAAAAAAGACATTAACAAGTGTCAGGGAGGATGTGGAGAAAATGGAATCCTCATGCATTGCTGGCGGGAATATAAAATGCTATGGCTGCTTTGGAAAATAGCCTCTCAAGAAGCTAAACATAAAGTAACCATATGACATAGCACTTCTACTCCTAAGTGTATGCCCAAGAGAACTGAAAACATTTGTCCACCCAAAAACTTGTTCAGGAAGTCCCCAGGTTATGAATGAGATAGGTTCTGTAGGTTTGTTCTCAAACTGAATTTATATGTAAATTGAAACAGGTACATTTACCTATTACCTGTAATAGCCTCCATTCCTAAATGCAAGTTGTATGTAAGTCAGATGTTTGTAACTCAGGGACTGCCTGTATACAAATGTTCACAGAAACATGATTCACAATAGCCAAAAAATAGAAACAACCCAAATGTCCATCAATTGATAAATGAATAAACAGAATGTGTGGGACAGTGACCCCATCGGAGCCCAAACTGGACTGAGGTGCCTGGGGCAAATTCTCATGGCTCCAGCTTGTGTCACCCCTCAAGAGCCCCAGGTTTGCCTTATAGTGGAGCTCCAGGAAATAAAATTTCTTTTGGACACTGGAGCAACCTTTCCTGTACTTCTCTCTAACCCTGGTCTTTTTTCTCCCAAATCCATAACTATACAGGGGATGTCTGGAAAGCCAGTTACCAAATTTTTCTCCCAGCCTTTAAGCTGCAATTGGGATGACTTG
>CAUYRH010117212.1:0-17488 GCA_963574655.1 Perodicticus potto | reverse complement strand
GTTTAGTTTGCTCTTGTTTCCCCACTGAATTTGACAAATTCAATTATAACTATCACAAATAAATGATAAAAGAGAAACTTAAATGTTAAAAAGACAAACTAATTTTTTCTCCATTATTCTTTTTTTTTTTTTCTTTTTTATTGTTTGGGATTCATTGAGGGTACAAAAAAAATTGATTATACTGCAGTTATACTTATTGCATTTGTTAGATAAAGTCCCTTTTATAATTGTGTTCCACCCCCAAGAGGTGTGCGATACACCCTAAACCCCAATCCACTCCCTCCACCCCTCTTCCTGCTCCATTCTTCCCCTACCCCCACCTTGTATTAGATCAGCTACTGCCTTCATATTAGAATTGAGTACATTGGATTCTTGATTCTCCATTCTTGTGATGCTTTACTAAAAAGAAAGTGTTTCACTCAATCCAGGTTAATACCAAAGATGTAATGTCTCCATCTGGGCTGGGTTGGGTGGGTCCTTCAAGGTCTGGAGTTCTTTGCCAGCCTGAGCAGACACAAGATCCCACTTCCACCAAATAGAGAAGAAAAACAAAAATACTACATGGCAGCGCCTATGGCTCAAAGGAGTAGGATGCCAGCCCCATATGCTGGAGGTGGGGGGTTCAAACCCAGCCCCGGCCAAAAAGCACACATACACACACAAAAATACTATAAATCAAAGTAAAACAAACAAAAAAAACTTAAGGGATACAATTATGAAAAAAAGAATAACAGTGCAGAAAAACTAGCAAAAATGAAGCCCTTATTATTAAAGAAGGAGAAAACTTCTAAATACGGATCAAAATTGTTCTCACAAAGTAATGAGAAAGTCTCTTGAATGTTATTGCAATCAGGTTGATGAAAATATCTCTGATTGTATCTGAAGCCCGTACACTGTGCCCCATGATTGAATTATTGTACACAGCTATGATTCAATAAAAAAAAACAAAAAAACAAAATGGAATTACTTGATATATCTGAGGAACTGTTTATAATGATAAGATTTGGACTAGACAAGAGTTTTTAACTCAAAAAACAATATTCATCAAAAACATATTTATTGGGTGGCACCTGTGGCTCAATGAGTAGGGCACTGGCCTCATATACTGAGGGTGACAGGTTCAAACCCGGCCCTGGCTGAACAGCAACCAAAAAATAGCCAGGTGTTGTGGCGGGCGCCTGTAGTCCTAGCTACTCAGGAGGCTGAGGCAAGAGAATTGCTTAAGCCCAGGAGCTGGAGGTTGCTGTGAGCTGTGATGCGACAGCACTCTACCGAGGGCGATAAGGTGAGACTCTGTCTCTACAAAAAAACAAAAACAAAAACAAAAACAAAATGTATTTATTTCCTGGAGGTTGAAAAGAAAATCCTGTTCCTCTTTTATTGAAATGAAATGTACAAATGAACCACCACAGCGGCAATAATTCATAAAATAGAGTACATGTGAAAAAATATACACGAGACGGACTCTTTTGGTGTAGTAGCATTTATTTTGCAACCAAAGTGTGCATGTATGTGTAAGTTTTTAGGGAAAGGAAGAGTTGGAGGAAATAGATGTTACTATTTAAAATGAGTGCTACTTTTCAAAACAAAAGCATGCTCATCCCACATGTTGCTCAGGTTTTTTCTGAAGGCGTGGCTGATTAAAGTACATAGATCCTGTCCTGTACAACTAGCCATCCACAATCTTTTGGCACCAGGGACCAGTTTCATGGAAGAGAATTTTTCCGTGGACTGGTGGGGAGGACATGGTTTTAGGATGATTCAAGTGCATTGCGTTTATTGTGCACTTTATTTCTATTATTATTACATTGTAATGTATAATGAAATTATTATGCAACTCACTGTAATACAGAATCAGTGAGCGATGGGGAGCAGCTGTAAACATAGATGAAGCTTTGCTCATTTGCCCACCACTCAGCACCTGCTGTGTGGCTTGGTTCTCTAGGACTGCAGCAATACATTCATCTCAAACATGAATCCCAAACATTAGCACTATAGTTTCTAAAATTTGTAGCCATTAGACCAGTTGAGCCTGTATCACCTGAATTTAGACTCATAAGATCCTGTTGACTTCCCTTAAAGCTATGTTCAGCTATTTGGGAGATTAATTTACTCATAATGTGAAGTCAATGAAGATTGTTTTTCTTAGAACCTCTGACCTGGAAGTGATGCCATGTGTCACTGGTTTTGTGTCCAGGTCCGGGAAAGGCTGCACTGGTTCCTTTAAATCAACATGTCCTGAGAATGAGAGTCATCAGGCTTCTTTAGTGAGAGGGTGCTGCATATTGCACAGTCCATGGGGGAACTGCTTCTGCTTTGGCTCATGTGATCAATCCCGCCCTGGCTAGTGCCACATGTTCTCTCCTTATCCATCTTAGGTCACTTATCCTGCTTAGTTTAAGAGACTCTAGCTTCTCATTTGCCTTCAAGGCTTTGGACAGCTGCTATCTATGGGAACAATTTTTATTGTTAGATGACATTCCGTAATCTTGCCTTCCACAATACACTTGATTGCATCCTAATTCTTGTCTTTCCTAAAAGGAGACCCATGTCCTCCCTCAAATTCCAAAATACAGGGAAAGTATCTGTGCTATCAGCCCTCCTTTTAGCTTTTTTGAAGCATGCCTAACAGTGTACTAGGTATTGAGAAAATTACAAAAAACAAAACAAAACAAAAACACTTAAATACAGCCGGAGAGGAGACAGAAGAGGAAGTTATTCAGGAAATGAATTCATGGAATAGGGAAAGTCTTAAATCCCTGGCTGAAATATTTGGCCTTTATCACTGGAAGCAGTATAGTATTAATTTTAATAGTATAGTGTATAGGAGCTCTTGAAGGTTATTGGTTGAGAGAACATTGGGGATAAACAATTTCACAGGATACCACTGTGAAATTGGTAGAAGGAGGTTAGAGAGGGAAGTCTTCAGGAAGTTGGTGTGAGATGATTATTTTAAAATGTTCCCTTAAAATAAATTAGAAAAACATTTTTTTGTATTATCGAAGCAGTATTGATTTGAATGTAGAAGTTTCTTTTTTTCATTAAGACATAAACACATAGATCATGTATACATTAATGCATTTACGGGGTACATCGTGCTGATTTTACATACAATTTGGAATGCTTACATAGAACTAGTTAATATATCCTTCATGAATGTAAAAGTTTCTGAAACATGTAAGGAAGAAAAAAGTCACCTATAACCTCACAAGCTAAAATTATTAATATTTTATTACCTTTCTATGGATATAACACATGGAGTTTAATACCTAACTTTAAAACTTAAATAACAATATTTGCCCACATTACCATTACTATTATAATCTATAAGTGGTCATTAGGTCTATCAAATGGATGGTACATAATTTAGCTTTTCTGTTTTGGTGAGATATATAATACTAATTGGTTAGAAACCAATACTGCTTCCATAATTAAAAAAATGGTTTTCTAATTTATTTTAAGGGAATGTTTTAATACAGTCAGCTCACAAGAATCTTTAGCTATCAGTAGTCAAAATTAAATAGGCATTCTTTCTCAAATATCTTTCCAGTTCCCTGACCATTTGCTTATTGTGGATTCAGAAGGCAAAGGACCTTTTCAAGTTCTTGATGCCCCATAGAAACATTTGCTCTTCTCTCAGATAAGCAGTATGTGGCATTGGGAATACTCATTTTTAAATCATTGCCAATTTGATAGACAAAAAGAATATCCTTTGCAATGAATATTTCTTTTCCAGTTAAATGTTAATGTGGTTGAAAGTTTCACCTAACAAGGACAGTTTCTATAGGATACCCCTTGTCTCCAAACTCATTGCAACTTTCTCTAGTTAGCAAGTGGGCTGAGGCTGGAACCCAAGTGTTCCAACTCCCAGACAAATGCTCTGTTTAAGCATCTGTTGTTATCAGATGACAATGACTCGACTCTTTTCATGTTCCAGAAGGAAAATGTATAAGCACAGGTGGGAAAATGTGGCTTCATAGCAACCAAAGTAAAAAAGTGTTTAGGGTAATTCCAGAATTAATGAATGTGCAATGTGGGGCAAAAACAAATCAAAACTCACACAAAACAAACCAGATCATAGTTTATGTTAACACAAGTCTAACATGTAGAATGACAGGGATGAGGCTCCAAGATCTGCACTCTTGAAAGGCCAGGAGATGCCCACTGGCAGCTGAGTGACCTTGAAGGCCACCACAGTCTTAGACTCTGGGTACTTGTCATCAGAGGGACTTTGGCAGTATTAGATGCACAGCAATGTGGAAAACTAGATTATTTTTTTCTGTGGACCCAAAGGTTATAATAAGAATCTCTAACTGAAGCTATAAGGATTAATTCTCCTTTTTCCCTTAGGAAGGACTGATTTCATAAGTTAGGCCTATAATTTGGAGTGGGATACCCCAGAGAGAAAGAGTTCTCTCAAATCTAAAGTGAATGGACTCTTTTGTGTGTGTGCACAGCTCTGTGTGTGTGTGTGTGTAACATAAAAGCCACTAACTTGTGAGGGTTACAAGTGTCAATTATTACACCAGCAGTGCCCCATACATAGCAGGGTGCTTATGACTCTACCCAAGACAGCCAAGCCTTAGGTTCTTTTCTAGCCCTGTGATTTTGTGATTCTCTGAAATTGATGTAAAACAGATTGAAACTGAGAAAGAACTGAGAGACATTCAAATGGATTCCAATGGGTCCCCATATGCTCACCTCCACTTTCAGTGCCAGGTCACCTCACCCCTGCTCTCTTTGGTGGCCTCCATCTGGGGCTGTGTTTCTCTTCTGTTCCCCTACCCACCTCATAGCCACTTCATTGTGCAGCCTCTACACTGGATTTTCTTAGACTTTTTATTCACATATGATTTACGTCTAGAAAAGAGCATGTATTAGAAATGAACAGCTCCATGACATGTCACAGGCAGAACACACTCAAGCTGCCAGCATCCAGATCAAAAAGGGAAGATGTCCAGCCCTGGGGCATCCTGATGGGCACCTCACAGTCACCACTGTCCCTGCCCCGAGGAGGACCAGCATCTCCATGTTCAGCATTGCGGATTACTTTATTGTGTGATGCATCTGTGACATTCATCCTCATTTTTTGCCTGTGTTTGTACACAGCTCTTCCTCGTAGCTATGTGGTATTCCATTGTGTAAATCCATCACACCTGTTGTATGCATTCTATTGTTGATGGGCATTTAGGTAATTTCTAGGTATTGGCTATTACAAATGCTGCTGCCACGAACATTCTACAAAATGTCTCTTTTGGTGAGCATACATATGCATTTCTATTTGCGGTATCTTGAAGTGGATTGGCTGGGTTAGCTTTAATGAATACAACTAAATGGTTGTCCTAAGTGGTAGAACCAATGGATACTCCTGCCATGTATATGACAACTCCAGTTGTTCCACACTCTAGCCAAAACTTGGTATTGTCAGTCTTTCTAATTTTGGTCATTTTGGTGGGTTATAGGGATCAGTGACATTTTAAAAATGTAAATATAAGTTCTGTCTTTTGTGATTTAATCTTCTACTAGCTTTTAATTATCCCTGAGTAAAACCCAGACATCTTATTTTTGCCTACAGGCCCCTGTATGATCTAGCCCTAGCCTACCTCTTTGACTTAATTTGCCTCATTCACCTCCTTATTTGTTGCATTCTGGTCACACTGGCTTCATTTCTTTTATTTTGAAATTTTCAGACTCTTTCCTCCTTCAGAGATTTTTTTTTTTTGAGACAGAGTCTCAAACTGTCACCCTGGGTAGAGTGCTATGGGGTTGTAGCTCACAGCAACCTCAGACTCTTGGGCTCAAGCGATTCTCTTGCCTCAGCCTCAAGAGTAGTTGGGACTACAGGTGCTTGCCACAATGCCCGGCTATATTTTGGTCGTAGTTGTTACTGTTGTTTGGCAGGCCTAGGCTGGATTCGAACCCGCCAGCTCTGGTGTATAGGGCTGGCACCCTAGCCACTTAGCTACAGGTGCTGAGCCTCCTTTAGAGATTTTTCAATAGCTGGTAGCTTCTTTGGGGAGAGCTCTTCCTCCAGATACCTGCTTGTTGGGCTCCTTGTCATGGCTTAGGCCTCAGCTCTCCAGAATGATCACTTTTACAGGGAGGCCTTCTCCAGCACTCTCTCTGTTTCTCCTCCCTCTGTGATATCTTCGATAGCTCTCATCAACCTGAAATCATCTTTTTAAATATTCTTAATAACGAGACACCAGCTGTGTTTCTAGCACTAACAACATCACCAGGCAAATGGTGGGAACTGGGATGAGTGAGTGAACTAACTAATGAATGGAGATCAAGGGAAGAGATTAGGAAACCAAATGCTTCTAGAACCACCCTCCTGTCTCTCCAGCTGTTTCTTCCATTTCTGGAAGTTCATTTCACCTTAACAATAAAAACTGACCACAGAAATGCTGCTGTATATTCCCAAGCCTCATGGAGAGTAAAAGTGAGAACTTAAAGGCCTTAAAGTTATAAAGATCATGAATATTTAATCATTACATATTAACATATTTCTCTTTCATTCTCACTGAGAAACTTTATCTGCAGGTTATGTACAATGGGGAATCATCAGTTAGAGCAAATCAAGGGTAATATGCATTATGTATTATCTCGTGTACAGAATCTTTATAGAGATTATTGCCCTGCTACTTTCCTTAATATACATCACATGCCAGTTTGAGGGTCAATCAGATTGAAGGTAAAATTCAACCCACCAGAATTCTGTAATCCCCCCAACACATAAAGACTCCTTGCTTTCATCTGCTCTCAGAATGAGGTCATGAATCTCTAAAGAGGAAGTTGATTTGCTTTACCAACTGAAAGAGTCAATTTCCTATGACTAGTGACTAATGGTAAAAACAGCCACTAAGGACATTTCCATTGAGAAAATAACTGCAAGGGGGAAAGAATGAAATAGGAAGAGTTGGTAGGAGGATGTTGATAAAGCATCTATTACATGTCCAGTGCTTTAGTAGGGAGATTTTGCAACCATTATCCCTGAAAAGTAGATTTAATGTCGCTTTCTAACAGATAATTGGTGCTTCTAGGATTTGAACACTGTGTCAAGGAGGAGGCAGCAGGATACATCTGTACCTCCCTTTGAAGTTAACCACATGAGATATCAGAGGTGGAATTCCATAAGTTCTCTATAAATCAATGAAAAGAAGACAGACAACCTACTGGGTAATGGGAAGAAATACATGAGAAGGAATTTCACATGGAGGACATACAAATGGCCAATGCACATAAGGAAAGGTGTTCTACTTCACTAGTGGTTAGGGAAGTTAAAACAGAAGGATGAGGTAGCTTTTACACCACCAAGCTGGTAAAACTGGGAAGAATTTTAAACGTCTGACATTGCAGACAGGAGTCAAAGCAATGGAACGCTTACCCTTTAAAGGATACTACTTAGAAAAAATTAGAGATTTTCTAATACAGTTAAAGAGGCACCTTCCTAATGATTCTGCAATTCCACTCACTAAACAACTTCTCCAATATCCATACAAGAAGAAATCATAAGAATCTTCACAGCAGAACTGTGTGTAAGAGAAAAATATAAATCTGGAAAAACTTAAATGTACAAATGAGATGAATACATAAATTGAGGTATATTCATAGAGTCAAATACTATATAGCAATGATCTTGAATTAACTAGCATAACACTTCTCAAAATGTTCAAGTCTCACAACCACAATGATTTTGTGAAAGAGTAACTTACATAATTATGCAATATAGTACCTTTTGCCTGAAGACTGAAAAAACTTGCACAAGAATACCTCATATTGCTCACTTGCTCACACACATACACACAAACGAATGTTCAGGACCAGGACTAGGATGGTGAGTCTGGGGAGTGGGAAGGATGTTTATAAATAGTTTGTTTTTGATGTTAGGTCTTGCTTTCATGACTTATGATTTATTTTGAATTATTTATCTCTTATATATTACATGATACACAGTTAAAAAGAAAATTTTAAAAGTGAAAAGCAGAGAGGAAAAAATGAAATGATCACATTCAGGAAGTTTCAGCATAAAACACTTCTCCTGGTCAAATAAAGCAAACCTGAACTTGCTTACCTGGAGTCTCTCGATAAATTTTGTCTGAATTCCTTCTTCCTCCTTTCTTGTTAGCAAACAATGCTCTCAGTTTCTCCAATTTTTCAAGGTAACTGAGAACCTGCAGTAACTGTCATTGTTTCCTATTTTTAACTGCAAAGTTCACAATCCCCAGAATTATTTCTGCCTTCAAAGCCAACCAGTTCATCCTTCATGTATTAGGAAACACATCTGGCATGGAGTCCCTCCCTGGAAGTAGGTTTTTTAGGTCCACAGAATCACTAGCAAAGTAGAGTGTCAACAATGTCCAGCAAGAACCAGGTACTGCTGAATGGCCTGTCTTGATTTCCTAAGTTTTGGGGTAACTAGATGGATGACAGTTGTCATGCATGCCAGTCCTCAAGCTACAGAAATAAGACAGGACACAAGTGGGTCTCTTCATAAAGTGAAAATGAATAAAGAGATAAAGAGAAACAACTTTCAACAGGCTCATAGCAATAGTTCTGTATGCACACACATCAATGAAATTTTTCATAGTAAAACCTTTGTTTTGTTTTGAGTGAGGACAAAAACAAAGAAGACTGTATATATACAGAGGAACCCATTCAGTGCTGATGTCAGAGGAAAGTCATAAAGATCTCCATGTATAGCTTCACGGAGAGATTCTCAGAGTGTAAGAGCCCCCGGAGTCCCTGAGAGGCCCTTCAAGGAGATCTGTGAAATCAAAACTATTCTCATAATAATATTAAAACAGTATTTGCCTTTTAATTCTTATTCTCTAACTAATGGACATTTTCAGAGGCTACATGACACACTATATCATAAGAGTTTGAATGTAGAAGCAGGTATGAGAAGCCAGTCATCTATTAAGCCAGAAATCAAAGAGACTTGCAAATTTGTAGAACAATGTCATTTTTCTCAATAAGTCTGTTTTAGAAAGTATATTTTTCATAAATCGTATGGCACTTAAGTTAACATATAATGGGTTTTTCCCATTATATGGGAAATAAATAAGAAAAAATATTTAAAATAAATAAGAAAGCTATTTAAAATAAATAAGAAATTAGATATTCCAAAATCCTCCGTTTTTATTTCCCATATAGTAACATGAACAAACATAACTCACATAAACAAAAGCACTTTGGAATCCTCAATACTTTCTTTTTTTTTGCAGTTTTTGGCCAAGCCTGGGTTTGAACCCACCACCTCCAACATATGGGGCCGGTGCCTTACTCCTTTGAGCCCGGGCAACCACTGACCTATCACAAGAACTTTTGCTGTTAATGAAACAATTGCACCTCTCTCTATTGCGGGGGTTGTTTTTGTCTCACTGTCTTTCATCTTACAAAGACCATTAGGAATAGCTCCAACAAGAACCTGTTGAATGGAGATTACATATTATACCCTTTCTTATGTCTCAGTGCCCTGTGGGATAATTCTGGGGTGTTCCCTGATGGCCAGGGCAGCGGATCCTTGCTGCTATTGTCTTACTGGGAAATTTTAGGCAGGAACAATCCTTAGGCTCTTAAATAGTTGAGGACCACCATGGGATGTCTGCCTTACAGGAGTTAATGAGCATGACTCCAGTAGATGAATATTACCATATTCCATAGAATCAATTTGGGATAACTTCCACCTTGGGGCCATCCATTCAGGCCAATGCTGGGTGTGCAATAACTGCTCAAATGGAATCTGGAAACAAAAAATTTATGGGGACAATTTGAATTTATGGGGACATTTATAGAGACAACTTGGAATAAATTTAAGCAGACATTCCTGGTGATGAAGGACTTGTTAGAAATTAGGCAAAACGACTTCCAACCCACTTCCTAATGTGATGCCATGTTCCTTCCTATACTCCACTGGGGAAGGCAGGTCTGCCCCGCCCTCGGTGGCGGCGGGTAAATACCTAGGCATGAAAATGCCGTGACGGGGTTCGGGTCCTCGCCAGATTTTCCTCTCTCCACGAGATCCAGCACGCCCGCGTCCAGCAGGCAGGTAGACACCGGGCCGGGAGTCTGGCTGAGCCAAGTGCGGGTTGGTCCCTGATGGTAGGAAAGGTGTGGAGGAAAAGAGGTGGCAAAAATGTGCTCGCACCCTAGGCCAGCGAACAGGACGGCCGGGCGGGCCCCTGGCCGGCCGGGTGACTCGGGAGAGCCGACTCCGACTCGGGCGTCGAGCCCGGGTCTACCTGCAGGTCCTGCCGGTCCTCCTGAGCCGGCTTCTCCGCGGCGAGCCGGTGTTTGGGGTTTCTGTGCGGACCGCCGGGCCCAGGCGGATCCCGAGCCCAGGGCCGCGCAGGGGAGGGGACGCGCGCGCGCACAGGCGGGGACCCCAGCGCCCCGACCCTCCGGCGGGCTCCGGACGTGGTCCCCGGCCGGCTGCCAGGTGGCGGAGGGAGACGCCAAGTGGTCGCCGCCGCCGCCCAATCGCTCCGCGCCCACGCCCCTCCGCCGCGGCTCTGCGCTCCCCGCCCTCGACCCAGAGGGTCGCCGCCCCGAGTGAGACCCAGACGCGCGCAGAGCCGGTCTCTGGGGAGACGCGGGGACCAACATGGAGGGCGCCGGTGAAGAAGGGACAGTCATCTTTTATTTTTGTCAAGACAAAATAAAATAACCGAGGAGCAGAGCCCAGAGAGAACAAGACCAGAGAGCTCTTTTTCTCTATGGGAGGAGGAGGAACGAATTACGGGTCTTAGGACAGAAGGGCAGCAGGGAAATTACTCCGAATGGGGAATTGTCTGGGCAGACATCCCTGCGATGCCGACGGGGCCGAGTGCCGGGGGGAGGGCGCCCCTCCTCCTCCCGCTTCCCCTGTCACCGTCTTCTTCCTCTTGCAGCCCAGCATGCGGGTGCCGTCCTTGCTGCTCTGCGGACTGTCCATCGCTCTTCCAGCGTTTGTCAGAGCAGGTACGTCGGGCGGGCTCAGGTTGCAGAGGCGGCCCTGGCCCACCGGCCTCCCGGCGCCTCCTGGGGAGCCCCCGTGCGGACTCCCGGGGATCGCCTGAGACCCGCTCCTGGCTGACTCTCCCCGGGGCCAGGCCGAAAGCTGCGGAATGGGAAACAGCAAGTTTCAGCTCATCCCCACATGTCACCGTTCAGCTTTGAGGTGACTGTGGAGAGGAGTTAGGCAAATTTGCAAAAATGGAGAGTTAGGTATTTCATATGGCGAAGCATTATTTAATGACCACAGTGGAAGCAGAGAAACCAACAACAGCACAACTTTCTTCTAAAAAATATTAATTGGGCATAAATGAATTTGACAACTTGAGTCAGTTTTTTGAACAGTCCATTTTGGGATGAGATACTTTTTACTCAAGACAAAGTAAAATAACTGGGGGGCGGAGCAGAAAGAGAACAAGACCAGGAGAGCTCTTTTTTTCTCTGTAGGAGGAGGATGAAAGAATTACAGGTCTTAGAACAGAAGGGAAAGAGGAAATTACTCCAAATGGAGAAGAGGAGTATTGCTGAGGAGGAGGCTGAATTTGTTGTATCTTATGGATACATTTGAAGAACTTGGAACTGTATTTTCAAATAAGCAGGCTATTTGGGGGGAAACTCCGGGACTAATAAAATTTCAGATTGGCTAGAAAATTGAAGAGGCATTTGTTAAAACTACTAATAAATAAAACTAGAGTTTTCTTTTATGGTTAATTATTTTCGTTTTTCCATTTCTTTCTCTAGATGTATGCGAGGAGATTATTATGCCAACCGAGACGTCTTCAGAAGGCCAGCCTTTTGCTTTTAATTGTACATACCCTCCAATAACATCTGGGGAAGTTACTATAACATGGTATAAAAATTCTAGCAAAATCCCAATATCTAAAAACAGTGAGTCTAGAATTCACCAAGACCAGACTTGGATTTTGTTTCTCCCCCTTGCATTGACGGACACAGGAATCTACCAATGTGTTATAAAGTAAGTTCCTCATTTGAAATGAAACTAAATCATATATATGTGCATATGTAAATTCTTTCAGGAAAATTTGTAATGAATATGGAAAACTCCATGAGAAGAAGCATTTCATATAGTTTTATAATTACTGCAAGACATTTTCCAGCGGACACATTTTAAAACAGATTTGTAAATCATTTTGGAACATGAAATGTATCTTTTTCCCATTGAAATGGTACCTTGGGCTCACAAGGTGTGTTTGTCCCTATATTACTGCTGCCATCTTTCTTGGAATGCCAAATGTTTTTGTGACAGGAAACATATCCAGGTAGAAACATATCTCCTTTAGGCCTTTTCATAAGGAATGTGTACTGAGGCAGAGATTTAGCAGTTAGTTAAGCCTTGGAAATATTCCAAACCCTACCCAAGGCCCTGTGCTAGGAAGAAATATAAATGAGTGACACAGGTCTCAAGGGGCCTGTGATCAGCTGGATAGCATACACCCCATCAAAGGTAGCTGTTTGTTCAGCTCAAGACCATCTTGTAATTTTTCATGGTTTGCCACCACCTTCAAAATTATTAGAAAAGATTTGAAGATGAGCCAAATCATTTGATTTTGTGATTCTTTAAGTGCTTATGAGGTTTCCCTCTTTCTTGCAGGAATAGAAACAGCTGTCACAGAATACATTTAAACCTAACTATTCATGAAATGTATTGGTGTAACGCTTCCATAAATGGTCTACCGAAGTTATCAGACGAGTACAAACAAATACTACACGTTGGAAATGATGGCAGTCTTACATGTCACCTGATCTTTCCAGAGAGTTGTGTTTTTGGTTCAATAAAGTGGTATAAGGTAAAAAAAAAAAAAAAATCTTCTATCGATATTTCTCCTCCTCTTCTTTAAAACCCACTTGTCTCTTTTTTCTAGGTTAAGCTGTATTTTTAAGGCAGAATTGGTCAAGAAATTTGGGTGCTGAAAATAGATTTGTTAGGTAGGATCTATTGATAATTTTACCCTGCTAATTATTTATTATTTTGAAATATTTGATTTTTATAGCTCTGTAATATTTTCTTATTTGGATCTACCACCTCCCTCTAGTCATCCTTGTGTTATAGGCTATCCTTCCCTATTCTTTTTTTTCTCTAACATTAATTGATTAATTTGTTTGTTTGTTTGAATGGGTACAACATGCATATTGTTTAATAATCACAAAGTATTATGCCACCTCTGGGAAACCTTTTTCCTGTTCCTGTTTCATATTTACCTCAAGCCCATCATTTTTTTCCCAATGTGTGGTTGCCATTATTAGTTCCTTGTTATTACTCTGGTATAATGTTATACAAGAAAATTATATATATGTGTGTGTGCGTGTGTGTGTGTGTATAAATATATATATGTATATATATGCCTTTCCTTTTTTATGCCAACAGAGCATCTTGCATTCATCTTTCTGCACCTTGTATCTTCACCTTCAAATGTTCTCTTTTTGGGGGGTACATTGCCATATGCTGATATGGAAGACTTGATCCTTGGCATGAAGAAACAGAGGCTAGTTATTTGATATTGGAATTAGTTTTTCCTAATTGCTTATTAGCACTGGTAAGCACAACCATCTAGATCACGAATTTCCTTTGTGAGAATGTTTCCATCTATTAATTTAATGTCTTTAATATTGATAGGATTATACAAATTTCTTATTTTCTCTTAAGCAAGTTTTGGCAAGGTTTTGTTCTCTAGGAAATTTCCTATTTCATTAAAGGTTTCATAAACTGCTGGCAAGTTGATTGTCATCTCTTCTCCATCCAGGCTGTCACAAAAGATTCTCGCTCTCCCTTTTTCTTTATGGCGGAGTAATACTCCACAGGATGCATATACCACATTTTATTAATCCAGTTAAGTGTTGGTGGGCACTTGGGTTGTTTACATGTCTTTGTGGAAAAATCATATGGAGATACCTTGAAGAACTTAAAGTAGACCTACCATTTGGCCTGGCAATCCCACTACTAGATATATACCCAAAGGAAAAAAGGTCATTTTATAAAAAGGACATCTGCACAAGAATGTTTATAGCACACAATTTGGAACTGCAATGATGTATTGTCCATTTTTTTAATCTTCTTCTGAACTGCTTACTCATATCTTTCGGCATATTTCTTCTTCCTGGTTTGATTTTGTTTTGTTTTTTGCCTTTTCCTTACTGACTTACAGGAGATTTTATATATTTCCAAATCCTGGGTACCCAGTTTAGCATGCATTAAAAAAATACCATTTCATTGAAGTATAACATATACACATAGAATGTACCATTTTGGTCAAGTACAGTGGCTCATACCTGTGATTTCAGCACTTTGGAAGGCTGAGGCAGGAGGATTGCTTGAGGCTAGAAGTTCAAGACTAGCCAGGGTAACTCAGTGAGATCTTGTCTGTACAAAAACAAAGTTAAAAAAAATACATCAATCATAAGTGGATGAGCTTGACGTGTTAGGACTAAGTGATACATCTTTTAATTCCCCTTCCTATCAAAGTCAAGAAAGAAAACATAGGGCGGCACTTGTGGCTCAAAGGGGTAGGGCGCCAGCCCCATATGCAGGAGGTGGCAGGTTCAAACCCAGCCCAGGCAAAAAACTGCAAAAAAAAAAAGAAAAAGAAAACAGAACTAGCACCTCTAAAGGCACCTCTTGCAAGAACTATGCCTTCCTCATGCCCAAATATAATGACTCCCCTGACTTACACTATGATGGATTAGATTTGCCAGGTTTTAAACTATTTAATTTGAATAATATTGAATGTAGTATTTTGTACCTAGCTTCCTTGTCTCCACAGCAAATCAATGAGAATGATCTATGCTGTTGCAGATGGCTAGAGTCCATTCCCTTTCATTGCTATATAGTATTTCATCATTATCATTGTTATCAGACTTGAGTTGTTCCCAATTTTTGAATCTTATAAATAAAGCTGATATGAACATTCTTATATGCTTCATCCAACTCATGAATGCAATTTTGTGTAGCAAATTTTATGCAAGAGTGAAATAGTGGGGTCATATCAAATGTGTTCAAAGCTAGTAGAAAACACCAAAGCTTTTTTCAAACTGGTGTGCCAATTTTTAGTTCCAGCAGCAGTGTATAAGAGTTATTTCTGTTCCTATGTTTGACAACACCTAGTATTATTAGTCTTTGTAATTTTCACCATTAGAATGACTGAGTACCTGTGTGTCATTTTGGCTTTAGTTATCATTTCCCTAATAAATGATAAAGTAGATCTTTAATTTTGCTTATTGGCCATTGTATGTTTGTGTGTCTATGTGTGTGTGTACCTGTGTGGGTGTCTGATTTTTTCTGTTGAATTCTTGTGAAAGTAGCTGGTCTGCTTCTCTATTTTGTTGTCTTCTCCAATGTCTTTATGCCTTTTCTACAAAGGGACAAATAGTAAATATCTTAGGCACTGTAGGACAGATGGACTCTGTTTCAACTACTCAACTGTTTTGGTAGTGTAGCAGTAGTTGTGGAAAACATGGGAAGGAATGGGTGTGGTTGTGTTCCAATAACATTTTATTGGGAATTATTACAAAATAGTGAGCCAGGTTTGACCCAAGGTAGTTTGCCAGCCTCCTGTCTTATGTATTTCTTATTGATATGTCATAATTCTCTATGTATCAAGATATCAGTAATTGTTAGTTACAAGTGTTGCAAATATGTCCTCCTAGGCAGTGGCTTGCCTGTTTACACTCACAATGAGCTCTTAAACTTTCTAATTTTATTTATTTATTTTTTTATTTACTTTTTAAAAATTAAATCATAGCTGCAATCATTAGTGCAATCAAGGGGTACAGTGTGCTGGTTGCATATACAATGTGAAATGTTTTCATCAAGCTATTTAACATAGCCTTCATGGCATTTTCTTAGTTATTGTATGAAGACATTTGTATTCTGCATTTAGTAAGTTTTGCCTGTACCCTTCTAAGATGTACCATAGTTGTGGCCCCACCAATTACCCTCCCTCCACCCCAACCTCCCTCCTCCCCTCCCTTGCCCTTTTCCCCATGTTCTTGTGCTATAGATGGGTTATAGCCTTCATTTGAAAGCTATAAATTAGCTTCATAGAAGGGCTGAGTACATTGGATACTTTTTCTTCCATTCTTGAGATACTTTGCTAAGAAGAATATGTTCCAGCTCAATCTATGTAAACATGAAAGAGGTAAAGTCTCCATCTTTTTTTAAGGCTGCATAGTATTCCATGGTATACATGTACCACAATTTATTAATCCATTTGTGGGTCGATGGGCACTTGGGCTTCTTCCATGATTTAGCAATTATGAATTGGGCTGCAATAAACATTCTGGTACAGATGTCTTTGTTATAATGTGATTTTTGGTCTTCTGGGTATATACCTAGTAAAGGAATTATAGGATTGAATGGCAGGTCTATTTTTAGATCTCTAAGTACTCTCCATACATCCTTCCAAAAGGAATGTATTAGTGTGCATTCCCACCAGCAATGTAGAAGTGTTCCCTTTTCTCCACATCCACACCATCATCTCTGGTTTTGGGATTTTATCATGTGGGCTAATCTTACTGGAGTTAGGTGATATCTCAAAGTAGTTTTGATTTGCATTTCTCTGATGATTAAGGATGGTGAGCATTTTTTCATGTCTGTAGGCCGTGCGCCTATCTTCTTTAGAGAAGTTTCTCAAGTCCTTTGCCCACCCTGAGATGGGATCACTTGTTCTTTTCTTGCTAATACGTTTGAATTCTCTGTGTGTTCTGGTTATTAAACCTTTGTCCGAGGCATAACCTGCAAATATTTTGTCCCATTCTGAGGGCTGTCTGCTTGCTATAATTACTGTGTTCTGGGCTGTACAAAAGCTTTTTAGTTTGATCAGGTCCCAGTCGTGTATTTTTGATACTGCTTCAATTGTCTGGGGAGTCCTCCTCATAAAAAATTCACCCAGGTCGATTCCTTCAAGAGTTTCCCCTGCATTTTCTTCTAATATTTTGATAGTTTCATGTCTTAAGTTTAAATCTTTAATACAGTGAGAGTCTACCTTAGTTAATGATGAGAGGTGTAGGTCCAGTTTTAGTCTTCTACAGGTCTCCAGCCAGTTCACCCAGCACCATTTGTTAAATAGGGAATCTTTTCCCCACTGAATGTTTTTAATTGGCTTGTCAAAGATCAAATAGCAGTAAGTAGCTGGGTTCATCTCTTGGTTCTCTATTCTGCTCCATACATCTGTCTCTCTGTTTTTGTGCCAGTACCATCGATTTGTAGTACAGTCTCAGGTCTGGTAGCATGATTTCTCCTGCTCTGTTTTTATTTCTGAGTAATGTCTTGGCTATTTGAGGTTTTTTCTGATTCCATATAAAATGAAGTATTATTTTTTCAAGATCTTTAAAATACGACAATGGAGCTTTGATAGGAATTGCATTAAAATTATATATTGCTTTGGGTAGTATAGACATTTTAATAATATTGATTCTTCCCAGCCGTGAGCATGGTATATTTTTCCATTTGTTAACATTTTCAGCTATTTCTTTTCTT